>VWZW01006137.1:2410319-2540619 GCA_013397115.1 Edolisoma coerulescens | reverse complement strand
ACCGCGCCCACAGGAACAGGCGGGCCCAAGCTGCCCACGGGGTGCTCAGGCTCGGCTCGGCAGCGAGCCCCCCTCCGCGGGGACGAGCAGGGGCTCACAGCCCGGTGCGAGCCCCGGCGGGCTCGGTCTGATCCGCTCGATAGGAGCGAGGGCTCCGCCCCCNAGAGAGGGCGGCCTGGCGGCCGCAAGGCGGAGCAACGGCTGCCACCCGCTCCTCCCGCTGCCCCCGCTGCCCCGGCCCGGCGCCGGGGTTGCTGTCGCAGGTGGCTCTGCGGGGCCAGTTAGCGGTCGGAGCTGGCGTTTGTCACCCGCTGCCCAGCGTGGGCGCCCCGCCGGTTGTGAGCGCTCCCCCCGGGTGCCCACCTCTGCCGGCGGAGAGCAGCAGCGGCGGCCGCGCCAAGGGACCCGTGTCCCTTTTCTAGGGAGGGGGGGATCCTTCCGGGTCGTGCGGTGTTGGGAAAAGCAACAGGTAATCGTGGTCTCGGGGGATTTCTGCCCCTCTCGTTTTCGCTGTCCGTAGAGGAGGCGGAGCTGCCCCCTGTGCCGCAGTGCAGTTCTGGGCTCCTCAGTACAAGGGAGAGAGATGGAGCTCCTGGAGCGGGTTCAGTGGAGGGCTGTGAAAGATGATTAAGGGACTGAAGCATCTCTTTTATGAGGAAAAGGCTGAGGGAGTTAGGCCTGTTCAGCTTCGAGAAAAGACTACTGAGAGGGGACCTTAATCTCTATAAATATCTAAAGGGAGGGTGTCAAGAGGATGGACCAGGCTCTCCTTGGTGGTGCCCTGCAACAAGACAAGAGGAGACGGGCAGAAACTGATGTACAGAAAGTTCCACCTGAACATGAGGAGGAATATCTTTGCTGTGCGGGTGACTACGAACTGGAACTGATTGGCCAGAGAGCCTGTGGAGTCTCCCTTACTGGAGATATTCAAGAACCGCCTGGACACAATCCTGTTCCATGTGCTCTGGGAAGACCCTGCTTGAGCAGGGAGGTTGGATCAGATGACCCACTGTATTTCCTTCCAACCTTACCCATTCTGTGATTCTGTGGGTCAGGCAGTGCTTTTCCAGTGTTTAGACGGGATGGTATAGGCTTCTTATGCACTGGCTGGAAATAGGAGAGGAGTCGTGAACGTCAGACCTGTAGTCTAACGTGGAACATCTGGCTCAGATAGTCCCAAAAAATATAGAGCACCCCATGTAGTGTGCTATACATCAGCTAAAGATCTCGGGTATATTCCTCCTCTTCTACCTATTGGTTCTTCCTATATCTTGTGTTCATCCCACCATAGGCCTGTTCTGATGTCTATGCTTTACGTCTGTTTTGCCAGCTGGATGAAAGGCAGGGTTATAGCTGGGCTGGGTCCAGGGTGTTTAAAGTGGATGTCCCACAAGACAGATGGGATACCTTCCTACCTTACATGGACACCAGGCCAGTGAGGGCTGCTAGAAAGCCAGTGGTGTGGATTTGGTGACAGCAGTTGGTTTGTCAGCTTTGGATGAAGCCAGCCAACCTCAGCCAGGTAGGGAAAAGGGAAACAGTTGTGGAACTCCACTTCAGTGAATACTGTGGAAAGACAGGCCACTGGTTAAGTTGGAACATGGGTGAACATCAGTGGATGCAACCTCTGCCTTTCTATCCTTTCATGTGTACAGGGTAAGTACTTCTCTACTATAACATGTAGCAGTCATTATAGTTTTATACAGGACATTTGGGGCTTGCATTTTTCTTTCGTGCTCTCATTATATGCATAACAATTGCTTGTCATAATTTGCAGGGATCCTTTGATTGTTTTTGTAATTGAATCTGTCTTGCCTTTATTTGCTCCCAATTATCGGTCCAGTTTTTATTCCTAACTGTATACTCTTACATTCCATGATAGTGAAGTTTATTTTCTTTAATAAATCAGTACTCTTGATTTCTCTTCCTGAGTGACTGTTGGATTCTTCTTTGAATTATTGACTCTGTCATCACAAGTTTCCATTAACATAGTCTTACTTTTTATTGCAATATACTGAAGTATATTTTATACTTCAGTTTTTAAATATGATGCCTGGTCCATTAAAAAAATCTTTTGTTAACATTTTTCAATAATGTCCATTGTTGGCTTTCCAGTAGTCTATTACATATTTTAATATGTATTGATGTATTTTTTTGCCAGTTTAATTGTTTCCAGTATAGTATTGCACACTTTAATAACCTTCAGATAGGTTGGATCAGCTGCTTTTCCTTTGCCTTGAATAGCTATTCCCAAACTGTTGAAGTTAGGGTAAGTAGTGCTGAGACTGAAAGCAATGATTTTTTCAGTTAAAAACTTAATGAAGAAAATTAGGGGTGTCTTGGTGCAAGAGTTGTGGGAGCAATTAATGTAAAAAAGGACTTTTCTTGTAAAAAAATATTAAGATGATGTAAAGATAAAATTCAAATATGTGTCATTTCCTGTGTATTTATTTTTTTAAATGTTGATTATTTCTTCCTGTTCCTTTTAAACCCTTGTTTCTTGTAAAATCTTATTAATGGGTTCCTTGTGGCTGTGGTCAGTTTCTCGCTCCTTTTGACTTTTTTGTACTCAGGGAAGGTGCTGCATCCACTGAGATTTGTCATTATTTCTGAGGCTACTTAATACAGTTTGCTTGCAGTTCCAGTTAAGTTTTGTTTGCAGTACTAGTTCTTCAGCAGTTTTGAGGTGCAGACTGTTCTGTCTTTTGCCTTCCTCACAGTTAGATTATGTGAGATAATTTTGTTCTGTTTTCCACTCTTATACTCTCTTTTCCTTAAACGTTCAAATTATATAACAATGAAACTCATAGCCCTCATCATTAGTTTGGATGTTATTAATTACAACATTTAAAGCTTATGTTTTCCCTTCTTTTTAGAGAAAGATTTTAATGGAACAGCAGATTTGATGAATACTTGTCTTCATATTTGGGTGATGGATGCCAAGAGCTTGCAAGTGACTGTTTCCTGGTCTGAGTAATTTGGGCATGAAGGCATGTTTTTATAGTAAACCAAGAGTAGCATAGCTAAAGGTATGTAAGCTGAATCATGAAGTGTATTTGTTCCTTGATTTCTATGTGTGGTATTGAACTACATAACATAAAGTGGATATGACAGTTTTGCTGTAAATACTTCATGGGCATCATCATTGTAATAATGATCATAGTAATAATAATCATCAGTAATAATCATCATTGTCCTTCTCCTCTTCCTCCTCTATTATTTGATAAAGAAATCCCTACCATACAAAATTATTGCGACAGTGTCAGATGAGAAGTTTATTGCATTTCTGCATTTGCTTTGAATTTTGTTCATTGCACATAATGGAAAGGGATTAATACTGTTCTTTCTTTATCTTCTAGATGCTGTGTCATAGAAAATTAATGAGGGGATCATAAGACACTGTATTTTATAAAGCAGTCAACAAATATATAGAATAGAAATTAGATATTCTTTGTAATGATGTAGGAAATTTTAATGTTTCTTGTGTCTCTTATAATAAATATTCCATGACTCTTGGTAGTATGAGCTGTCTGACCTCCCATCAGCTGAAATCAGGCAATAGTTTGACCTGAACATTGGGCTGACACAAGGAAACTGCTCAGAGAAGCATCTCTTTCTCCACAATGATCCAAGCATACAGATCTGCATGGTGAAGTGGTTAGGGAGCTCACCTAACTAACGTTAAAAGAAAGAAGTTTTTTTCTGCATTACTTTTTGGAAGAATCAGAGCCTTGAAATGATTTATTATTTTGTTGTGTAAAGAGCTGCTTGGACTCAGGGGGATGAGACAGAGGGAAGAAGGACTGCTCCCCTCCACTGCAGCACGAGTTCTTATGACTAATGCTGTACTTCAGCAGTCTTTATTTAATTGAGTGCTCTGTAGATTCTCCAAGTAACTAATCTTAAAACATTTACAGAGACACTGTGGAGCAAGACCCACTGAGAAGCTCTAGGAGGGTCTGAGGGCTTTAACAAGGGGGTCCCAAGGGGTCCTGAGGCTGTGCACTGCACAGCTGACCCACCCAGCTTTCTCACAGACTGTGTCACCTCCCTCTGGGATCTAGAAGACCATGTTAGGAACTGTTAGGCTGACCTGTTATGTCTCCTCTCCTGGATCATTACATCTGTACCCTGGGACAAGGAAGTGCTTGCTTGTTATCACCACTTGTATCCATGATAAGGAGTGTTCTGGCCTCCAAGCCCCCAGTGTATTTAGACAAGTGTTACCAACTTTGGGCATGCTAAGTCTCTAGTGCTGGTCATTCTTTACTGCACCCCACACATTTTTTTAAAAAATAACATTTTTATTAACTTATTTTTAAAAATAAGCAGCCTATTCTTAGGCCACGTGTCATGCAGTGATCTTTCTATAGGAGTCAATGTTAAGTACCTTTAGTGCCTTTGAATTTTGATCAAACTGGTGATGTGCATTAAAGTTGGTTGCCATCTTTCTTAGAAGGGGGCTCTAGATTAAATTCCAGTAAACAGAGTTGAGTAGGAGAACATAATCTATTTCAGAAAAGTTTTGATGTTGGAAAATTGTGCAACAGATGTCAATTTTAGCCTGTTTTGGATACTTACCAGTAGCTGACTTAACTACTAACAAATAAAAGGATTGTGTATTGCATTTGTGTAAATAGCACCTTGCTTCTACTTTGGGCAAGTATGTCAACGTGTGTGTTTTGTGTAGGGCTTTGGGCCTCTAGGTGAGAAGAACATAGTATGTATTTCCTAGGGAATAAAAACCATGCCATAAGCTTACGGTTACAGAAAATACGAGATTTTCATGTTTTAGTAAAGCTTGTTACTTCTGCAAGATTCATTTCAGACCAGTCCTATTAGTGCTGGAAGTCTGTGTGTTATTTATTGATTTGCAGAGGAAATTTGTATGTATGTCCTCTATATAAGGAGAATAGTTACCCTGTATTAGGAGCATTTTGTATACTGTGATCACATTATAGTACCTTGTGTGTACGAAACAGCACAGTGCTATGAATCTGAATTTTCCTTTGTTCTACTTTTATGTGTTCTGCATATTAATTTTCTCGGCTTTTGTCAATCACAAATAATTAATACACTTTCTTTTTGCCCGTGCAGCTGACTTCAATCAAACCTGCATTGATGCTGCTGATCATACTATGTTAGTTATGTATTTTTTACCACTAATCTTCAACTCCATTGCTAACCAAAAACAATTCTAGCAAGTATTCCAAAGTCTAATGTACCAAGGAAAAGAGAATCAAGGTTGATTTTATTTTTAATCAACAAATTCAACTTGGTTAGAATAATGAAGCTGTGTTTCTATTGTTTTGATGCAACTCTTTCATAGTAAGCATAGCCTTAAATTACTGAGGTTTCAGTTCTGGAAAAGTATTTGTTGCAAAGTTTGCTGTGATTTTAATATTTGTTTTACCGAAGTAAATATTTTGGTATGTCTGTGCTATCACTTGTAAGTATGTTGTGACCTAGAAGACTGAAACCTATAACATTTCATTACTTTCATTTTTCAGTACTCATGGGTAAAAGAAAGGAAGAAAGTGTTTCAAATCCTGGATCCCAGAAAAGGCAGAGAAAAGAATACACAGATATACATAGTGATGAGTCTAATGAAGAAGAAACTTTAGAGTTCTCAGCTAGTAATAGTGCCTCTTCACAGTCGGTAAGTAGTTTACAAAGTCATGGAGATGAAGATAGAAGAGAAGTTCTGTGCTAATTGAAATAAATGTCTTGGATGTAGGCTTCAGTAGAACAAAGAGAAAAGAAACTAGGGATACTATCTGTGATGAGGACTTCTGCATGAGGTTGTTCTTATTTCTGTTGGGTCATCTAGTTATAATAGTTGATCATAAAATAACAATATTCTGGTTTTGTAGAAGGGATACTATTGAAGTTGTCGAGGAAATGAATTTTGATAGAAATATGGTATATTTCATTTATGGTTGTAGTAAAAGCAGAGAAAATATTTAGAAAACTAATTATTTACTGAAAGAAGTGCCAAATACTTGTTTGTTTTGCATAGCTGACACTTTCAGATGTCTAAAGAAATCTAGTGTTTGAAATGTAAATTCTGATGGAAAAGAAACTTGAAAACAGGAATTTTTTTTTCTGCTTTTCTTTTAGTAGTTAAATTTTAATTTGATGGAGGATTTTTAAAAAATATTTTTTGAGATTGCAAATACTGTCCTGTGTATTTAAACTGGACATTAGAAAACATTTATTTACCAGTGGTAAGACACTGGACCAGGCTTCTCTGGGGGGTTGAACCTGTCTGGATACCATGTGTGCACCAAAACCACTCTGTCACTGCCCGCCTCACCTGGGCAGGGGAGAGAAAATACAACAAAAAGCTCATGACTAAGATAAGGGCAGGGAGAGATCACTTCCCAGTGATTGTCATGGGCAAAACAGACTTACCTTGGGGAAATTAACTGAATTTATTAACAAACAAATCAGGATTTGAGAGATAATTAAAAATAAACCCAAATCTTAAAACACCTTCCCTCCACCCCTCCTTGGCTCATCTTCACTCCCAGTTTTCTCTACCTGCTCCCTGCAGCAGCACAGGAGGACTGGGGATGGGGGCTGCAGTCAGTTCATTACATGTTGTCTCTGCCACTCCCTCCTCTTCAGAGGGAGCGTTCTGTGCTCCATTGTGGATCCCTCCCATGGGATGCAGTCCCTCAGGAACAACCTGCTCCAGTGTGGGTCCCCCATGAGGTCACAAGTCCTGCAGCAAACCTGCTGCAGTGTGGGCTCTTCTCTCCATAGGCCACATATCCCACTAGAAGCTGCTCCAGTGTAGGCTTCCCACAGAGTCACAGCCTCCAGCGTAGTGCTCTCCACAGGCGGCAGGTGGATCTCTGCTCTGATGCCTGGAGCACACTTCCTGCCCCTCCTTCATCACTGACCTTGGTGTCTGCAGAGCTGTTCCTCTCCCATGTTCTCACTCCTCTCGTCTCTGGCTGCACTTGCTGCAATTGCAATTTCCCTTTCCTAACTCTTAGCCCGGAGGTGCTACTGCTGTTGCTGATGGGCTCAGCAGCCTTGGCCAGCAGTGGGTCTGTCTTGGGGCTGGCTGGGATTGGCTCTGTCAGACACAGGGGAGCTTCTGGCAGGTTCTCACAGAACCACCCCTGTAGTTTCCTGCCCCTGCTGCCACAACCTTGCCACTCAAAGCCAGTACAGCTTCCTAGAGAGGTAATTGGTGCCCCAAGCCTGTCAGTATTTACAAGACATTTGGACAATCCCCTAACAACATGCTTTAACTTGGTCAGCCAACTGTGTAGATCTATTGTCTTAATATTTTGTATTGTATTGATGATAAGTTAGGGAGAACTGAAAGTTACTATGTGTGAGGGATGAGCTTTGGTAACTTTCCTTTTTATTTTTCTGCATAACTGCTCTATAGCAAGCAACTTTACACAGTGTCATGAAACCCTTCTGTTTCCTTGTGGTTGTAACAACTGATGTTTTATATCATACTGTCATTTTATGCTCATTGCATTTAAAATATATAAATTTAATCTCATTAAAATGTATACATAACTTGAGTTTTAATTTCTCATTCTTTAGCCTGATGGTGAAGTTGGGATAATTGAAAGTATCCAGCTGAAGAACTTCATGTGCCATTCAAATTTGGGGCCTTTTCAGTTTGGATCAAATCTCAACTTCGTTATTGGAACCAATGGAAGTAGGTATTAATTGCATAGTGTCTTTGTCAAAGAACACTTCTATTAATAATATAAAAGATGTAATTTTTATTTGAAATAGAACTGCTAGCCATCTTTTAGGCATGGACAAGGATTCACTTTTGAAATGAGGTACCACACAGGTCTATCCCAGTAGTTAAAGGCTGGTGAGTTACGTCTTAAATTTGGATATTTTTGCAAAAGATAATGTGAATATAAATATTTTCATAGCTAAATAATACATAAATTTTTATTTGAACTAAATGTACTTTTATGTTTATTATTAAATGCGCAGTAATTGTCCAAGTGCCTGCAGTTCCCATCACTGGGTTTGGAGGAGCCACAGTGCTTGTAACGGGGGATTGAAGTACTGCTAATAGTTGCTTAATGCTAAACGAGATCTGAACCACATTCAGCAACATCCTGCTTCCTGATGGTTTCAGCTTCCCAAGGATATTCAAAATTTTCGAGAGCTGTTGTAATTAACGTGGAGAAGAAGGGGAAGATGTCTCCTCTGTAGGTTGTCTCTCGGAGGAGGAAGGGTAAAAGGTGTAATTGTGAACAGCTGCCGCTGGATGGCTCCCGCAGCCCAGCGGTGAGGGGGGGCCCAGTGCACGGACCCGGCGAGTTTCAGGGCCAGCAGTTCTGTCATGTCATGTCATGTCATATCATGTCGTATATCAGATCAGCCAGCATTACAGAGTACTTCAAAATGATAACCTTAGCCCAGGCCCCAAAGGTGATAAACACCAGAAGAGGGAGAGTGTGCTACAAGGAAGGTGTTACATAATGCAGCTCTGAGAACCAGCACAACAACTCTGAGAGCAAATAAATCAGCATTGTGATCAGCAACTATTAAACTAATATCATGAATGCTTATAGCAAATTTGTTTTAACGTACTCTGGACAGTTATCTCCACCCTTCGAGCCCCACATTGGATACTGGAAAGGACTGTTGTCAGTTAATCCCTTTTGGCAACTAAATACTGTACGGCCACTCACTTCCCCATGTCCCCTAGTGGGATGGGAAGGAGAATCAGAAAAAGGTAAAATCTGTGGTTTGAGGTAAGGACAGTTTAATAATTGAAATAAAATATAATAATAATTATAATGAAAAGCAGAAAGAAAGAGAGGAGTAAAACCCAGGAGAAACAAGTTATGCATAATAGAGTTGCTCACAACCAGCCCATCCCTGGGCAGCAGTCAGTGGCTCCTGGACAACGTACCCCAGTTTATGCACTGGGCATGACATGCTATTGTATGGAATATCCCTTCGGCCAGTTTGGGTCAGCTGTCCTGGCCATGCTCCCTCCTGTCTTCTTGTGCACCTCACTGGCAGAGCATGAGACACCGAAAAGTCCTTGACTTTGCTACTTAGCAACAACCAAAACGTGTGTGTTATCAGCATTATTCTCATGCTGAACCCAAAACACAGCACTATACAAGCTACTAGGAAGAAAAGGAACTCTATCCCAGCTAACCCAGGACAGTATGGCACATAGAATCTACTAGAGGAAAAGGAAGTGATACCTATTTATATGAGCTCACTTCCTCTGGAGAAAGAATTTAAAAAATTAAACATAAATTTTGAAAGAGAGCTCAATAAATCTTTCAGATAGTTAGATAAATGGTAATGTGTGTTTGATTTCTTCTGTTGCAGATATGTTTTCAGTATGCTTATAAGGAAGAGGAGATTCCTTCCTTCTGACCTACGACATGTTGTTGAATGCAAATTGCTAAATAGAAATAACAGAAGTTTGGCTCAGCATGTTGGGTTTTTTTAGGGAGAACCTTGAAAATGGCAGATATTTTTCTAGCATTGTTAGTTTATATGTTCAATAAGGACAGAATTTGGACTTCTAATGCATGAATATATAAGAAGTCAAAAAACTGTAATACGGGCAAACTGGAGTAGAAGTTACAATAGCTTCTCTTTAAGCAAGTTCAATGCTTCAATTACAGGTGGAAAAAGTTCGGTATTAACTGCACTAATTGTTGGACTTGGTGGAAAAGCCACTGCAACTAACAGAGGCTCGTCATTAAAAATGTTTATTCAGAAAGGAGAGACGTAAGTAAACTTTAAAGTTGTGTTTGTAGTTCAGTGATTGTCATTCAGGTTAGCTGAGTTTTCTGTTAACCCTAATTTTCTGCATCTTCTTATGGGATTCACCAGACTTGAATAAAAAGCCTAACACTGAAGAGACCATATTTAAACAACACCCTCCCCCCCACAAAAACCCCAAACCCTGAAAACAAAAAACGTTAAAAGTTTTACCAGTAGTGTCAGAAAAAGGAGACAACTCACTCCACTGCGAGGTAGATGGAAGTTTATTGAAAGTGCTACAGTGGAGCGTCCGAAGATCCAAAGAAAGCAAATTAAAAAAAAAGGAGGAAAACAATAAAAGGAAATTAAGTAATAAATACAAGTTTGGAAAATAAAATATAAAGAACCGGGTCCACGGGGATTGGACACCCGGGCCACCGCACGGCTGCCTGCTGACGGTAGCTGTACAGTGTTGAGGTGATTTCAGCTAGTCTGAAATCAAAAGGAAAATTAGAGTTAGCCNAATGTCTGATGTAAGTGAAAATATACTGAGAACGCTGTCGCACACTAGAACTTCAAAGTTTATAACAACATTAACAATAAAATTGATAACTTTGGGGAAAACTTGGTCATTTCAAGGGGGTGCTCAGGGTCAGCAATGCTCTGGGGGAAATGACCTTATTACCTTTTAACTTTAAAATGTTGGGAAAGGAGGCTACTCCTGGGGGATGTTTGGGGTTGACTTGTGTTCTGGTGGAGTAGCCTTAATTAACTAAACAACTAACAATTAATTAACAATTAACATTTAAACAGCAACTAATAACATACACATTAACTTGTAAACAGTGAACTGGTGATAGGTGTCACAGATGGGCAAACCTTCAAGCAAAAGACCAGCTAGGATTTTTATGTATGACAAGTAGTATACCATTATTTCTGAATGTTGTGGTTTGAAACCAACTGGAAATTAAACTCCAAACAGCTGCTCTCTTTCTCCTTCAGCGTGAGAGGGATAAAGGTAGAGATTATGGGTTGAAATAAAAATTTGCTGAAAAAAGTCAGCAATGAGATAAGGAAAACAAACACTAACAGCAACAATACTAATAAAAACAGTGTATAAAGGAGGGTGATTACATGCAAAAATGCTCACTGAGTCTGACTCAAGGTGACTGCACCACAGCCTGATCCATGCAGCTCCTGAGACAAGGAAGAAAATGGCAAATGGAAGTGTCCCGGCTCATGTTGTGAAAAAAAGAAACAATGGTGGGCAAATCGTCTGCACCCACACTCCCTCCCCAAGCCCAAGACAAGAAAAACAATGATGCACAAAGCCCATGGTAGGACTGGAGCTGCCCCACTGCTTCACTTGTTGCCCACTTTTCCTGGACGAAAGGAACAAAATGGTGGCAGTTCGACTTCGTTTCGTGTTCCCCTTCTCTTCCAGCTGAAGCCATGCCCCCAGTGATGATGTGTGGGGCATAGAATAACAACACTCCCATGGCTCCAGGCTCTGCCCCTCACAGTAATGGCAAAAAAATTAACTCTGTCCTACCTGAAACTGGGATACTGAACTCACTAACACAGTGATATGTCATCTGTATTGCCTGCTCTCCTGTCTTATTTCCACTCTGTCATTGAATATCCTACAGAAAAATGGAGTTCACTAGAAAAAAATTATGGGGAACTAGTTAGCATTGTTTTGCAAGCAGTGAGGTTAATTTTTTTTCAGTCTTTCTGCTGTCATGAGTGAATATACAATATAAAGACCTTGACCTATGGCTGGGTATTTAAACATGCAGGAAATGGATTCATGTCTGCTGTGAGAGTGGGGATAACATGTTTAGGGAAACCAATAAAACGATAGGAGGCTTAGGAGTTTACATTTATATAAAGCTGTTATTCAGAGTCCCAGGCTTTTACTTTCAGAGGTGCTTACAGTAAAATTGTTGGCAGTACTTGCCTTATGTGTATTAAATTAATGTTTCAGCACTCACTTGAGAAACAGGAAATTGGGATTTGGAACTGAAATCACATCTCATCTTTTCTAGAAGAATGCCTTAAGCATTCTGCTATAGATTACTTTGGTTAGGCTGTAGAAGCCAGGCAACTGTTTTATACAGAAACCAGTTTTGAAAAAGGAGAACTACCAAAAAGCAGCTTGATTCCGCAATGTAAAATGAGGGCACTCAGATGGGAAGGGAAGGTTGAGGAAGTCTTCTCTCACGAATACTTGCTTTTGGCTCATGATCTAAGCAAAGCATAGGAGGTGCAAGCAGTCAGTGTATGGCAGCAGCATGTCTGTCATGGTTATGGAGAAAAGGGCTGGAGTTTCTGGCAGTGTCTGATTCCATACCACCCGTGTCATGGCAGGGCCATGGTGTCAGCACAAGGAAGCTGGGGCCAAAAGCGGAAGGGTCACCAGCTTTTGCGTTTGCTGGGCTCGAGGGAGGGGGTGTGTAGATTTCAGGGTCACCCTGGCAGACTTTGCCCCTCTCTGCCACTGGCAGTCTGTCTCGGTTTAGAGACAGATTTAGCAGAAAACGCTCTGGAATGAGTTTCTCCTTTAAAGAGAAAGGCTTCAGTAATCCCTTTTGCCAGNTTGGTTCAGCTTTTCCCGAGGTCTCAGGCTGGCCGGAGTGGCCCCTGCTGGTCTCGGTGATTATCTGATCTCGTACCNGTGAGAAAAATGAATACCAGTGGGCGAAAGTGAAAAAAACCTGCTTATTAACAAAGTGCCCACATGACATGAAAAAAAATTTGAATAAATGCTAGATATTGAATTTTCAGAACCTTACCCCCCCCACACACACTCCCCCACCCACAGCAGAACAAAAAAACCTCAAAATGCCAGGGGGAAAAATAAACAGGCTGGCCACGTGGCAAAGGGGGGACAAAATGGCGGCTGGGTTTTGTCTCAGGGAAGGGGAAAAAAGATTTAATNGTAAAGCTGCAGCAGCCATTTCTGGGCATAAAGCGGACGATCAGGAGTAGGGTATCACCATTAAATCACCCCAAGACGCAGTCCCTTTCCCCTTCCTCCCAGCCACGGCTTTTCTGGTTTGGTGCTGAAAGACAGCGCCGGCAAGCCCGAGATGCCACTAGGAGAAAAAGAAAAGGGAGGGAAGCAGCGGCACGGAGCGGAGCCCAGCCAGGCTGTGTGGAGCCCCAGCCACGGCTGCCGTGACCGCGGCAGCCACAGAAGCCGCCGCAGCAGCAGTGCAGCACCGCTGCTGCCGGAGCCGCCGAGCACTCCGCTCCCACCCTCGCTCAGCCAGGCCCAGGAAAAGGGTCCGCTCACCTATTTCAGAGACCTGTCAGGTCTCACTAGCTTTTGTCTTGTCCCTGTTTTTCCGTTGTTTTTAGGCTGGGGAAGGGGAAAGGTGAGCCATGAGCATCCCAGACATAGTGCCTTTGTTTTCTCGTGCACCACATGGCCCAGCACGGGGCCAGTTGCCATTTTGTGTTTGTTTGGGAAACCATGCCAGGCACTGTCTTGGAGAAGCATTTTTGTTTGTTTGGTGGTGAATGCCCTTCTGTGGGTAAAACACTATTCTATACGCTCTTACTAATATTGTTGTGGTTTTGAGATTTTGCAGTAAATTGTGATTCCATTTTTTAATCTGTCTTATTGATTCCTCCACTGTGGGAAGGGGGTGGAGGAAAGGGGGCAGCTTGAGTGGGTGTACTTTTCCTGCTGGGTTTTAAACCAGCTAAGTGTCTAATGCTGTTTTTGCTCAAACCAAATAAAAACATGTTCTTCTGATTGGTACTGTGACTGACTTCCAGTTGTGACCTTTAGGACACAGGAAAATTTGTATGGAAAATGTTCTGATTTTTGTTGTTGGTTTTAGATTTGTAATTAATTTCATTTGCCTTTTTTGTTATTTTTGGTTTTTTTAGCTCTGCAGATATTTCCATAACTTTGCGAAACCAAGGCAGAGATGCATTTAAACCAGAATTGTACGGTACCTCTATTACTGTGAATCAGCGCATTAATCAGGATGGAAGCAGAACTTGCAAACTGAAAAGCAAATCTGGTTGGTGGTAGTTTGCTTTGTTCTCAGTCTTAGAAGTTCTCTATACATGTTCATGGCTTTGAATGCCTTGATGTTAGTAAAGGATGATGTTTCTTATTTCATAAAATCGTTCAAGGTGATGATGTCCATTTTTTTGTCTTTATCCCAGACTAAGAATATTTCAGTATGTCAAAAGCATTATGTATTTATTGGTATGTATGATTTAGTATGTCAGGTTTTACATTATGTATTTGTTTTTACAGAAATCTGCTTGTGTGATGAGGCTGAACATAGTTTTTAGTGTTTTTTGAGGTTTATTGAGTTTGCTGATATATCTAAATTCTGTCACAGGGGGTTTATGAGGCAAAGAAGGACTTTAATTAGAAGTCTTTCTGTTCAAATGCAAATATATTGAAAAAGTAATTAAAAAACCGTCTAACTAACATTTCTCATTTAGGACTAAGTCTGTGTTACAAAAAGAATAATCTCATTTCTTACATTTTCTACATTGAACAAAATACTGGGGCATTCTATGTGTTTTTACTTTCGACCTATTGATATTTTTCCTTTCTTATTTTACCACTAGGGACCGTAATTTCGTCAAAGAAAGAGGAACTCATAGGAATACTGGATCACTTTAATATACAGGTAGTTGTTGTAGTGTTTAAATGCTGTGCAATTTAAGAAGACATTGGCATGTGATACTATAATTCTTCAATTAAAAAGAAATAGACTATTCCTTAAAGGAGAGAGTTTTACCTCCTCTATGTTATTTTAAGATCAAATGCATCAGCAAAAGCAAAATTGAAATTTATATCTCATACAATGCAGAAGAGGATTCTGTCCCAGACAGATAAGTGTTTGCTGTCATCTGTGAGCTATGAGTCATGTGTCCTGTTGATAAAAGTCTTGACATATGTAGGTTTCTGTTGTATCTGGAGAATTTTTTCTGCTGATTATTTCAGGTCTTGCTGTTTCAGAAATTTGTATGTGATTTTACTGCTAAGTGATTAATAAAAGATCAGGTAGTGCATGTTGTGAAGTTTAAAATATTCAACATACTTAGAATTTCAAATAATATAAACTTCGATTAGTACGTATTGATTTTATTTTGTGACAATGTCTGTAAGAATATATGGGTCAATTCATTGCATTTATTGCAATACTTTGATACAACAAGAATTTCTAATGCTGCTTTTGTTAAATAAGTGGAACTTACAGGTACTGTTTTTATAGAAGTCACGTATCCTCTTGGAAGCCGTTCCTTAGTTGTCCTTGCTGTCATTCTATTTTGTAGTTGATATAGCAGGATTTTTAAATTTTCTGTTTGTTATTGGTTTTGTTTGTTATGTTTTGGTTTTTTTGAAGATGTGAGAGAATTAGAAAGTTTGATTTCTGAACCTTAGCTTATTACTAAGTTGCAAGACTTTCATGGATTTGCAGTTACATGGTAAGTTGTAATTAAAATAAAATGAAAATGATTTATTTTTGCAGGTAGATAATCCTGTGTCTATTTTAACCCAAGAGATGAGTAAACAGTTTTTACAGACTAAAAATGAAGGTGACAAGTACAAGGTAAGAAAACACTCCCCACGTAGTCATAGAACGTAGTCATAGAACAAGTACTGATTGCAAATTTTTAGAACATTTGGGAAAAAAAATCAGATTTCTTAATTTTAATAACCTGTTTTAGGCTAACTCAGGTAAGCAGCTAAATACCACACAACCACACGCTCACTTCCCTTCTGTGCTGCCCCCAAGCTTGGGATGGGTGAATGGGAAATGAAGAGTAAAAATGAAAAAAAAAATTAAAGGAATGAGATAAAAATTGTTTAAAAACTGAAGGGAAAGCTGAAAGGAGGGAGAAAGAAAGTGAAACTAAATAAGAGATGCAAAGGCAATCACTCACCACGTCCTACTGGTAGACTGATGCCCAGCCAGTTCCCAAGCAAAAGATGGCTAATCCCCATAAACCCTCACTTACCTGTTTTTATTTCTGAGCATGACTGCTGGTTTGGGCTGGGCTAGAGTAAATTTTCTTCATGGCAGCTTGTATAGGGCTATGTTGTGGATTTGTGCTGAAAACAGTATTGATAATGTGGAGATATTTTCATTTCTGCTGTTTGTAATTGCTGAGCAGGGCTTATACAGAGTCAAGGCTTTTTCTGCTTCTTTTTCCACCCCACCAGCAAGGAGACTGGGGGTACACAGGGAGCTGGGAGGGGTCACATGTGGGACAGGTGATCCCAACTGACAAAAGGAGTATCCCAGTCCATATGGCATCATGCTCAGCATATAGAGCTGGGGGAAAAAGAAGGAATTGAGGGACTTTTTGAGTGATGCATTTGTCTTCCTAAGTCACCGTCAGGCATGATGGAGCCCTGCTTTCTTTCGGGTGGCTGAACACCTGCCTGCCCCTGGGAAGTGATGAATGAATTCCTTGTTTTGCTTGGCTTGTGTGTGCTGCTTTTGCTTTATTAAACTGTTTTTGTCTCAACCCATGTGTTTTCTTGCTTTTACATTTCTGATTCTCTTCCCCATCATACCCCTAGGGAAAGCAAGTGAGTGGCTAGGGCTAAACCACAACAGTGATGTTTTATGGGGTGGCATATCTCTTTGGCTACTTGGGATCATCTGTTGCACACCCTGCCAGTCTATTCACTGGGAGGGCAGAGTGAGAAACAGGAGGCCTCACTGCAACAATTAAATTATTAGTGTGTAGTCAGTATTGTTTTGATCACACATCTAAAATACAGCACCCTAACAGTTGCTACGAAGAAACTTAGCTCCATCCCAACTAGAGCCAGTGTACTCTCTGATTGCACCAGTCATCCACTTGCACAAACAATTTTTTGGAAGTTTCTTCTCTCTAAAACAGTTGATAAATTTAAGTTTTAGGGTGCTGCTGAGTTTGTTCATTATTCAGAAATATGGCTACCACAAATGGGTGTTTTAAGTCGCTCAAAGAACCACTGGCACAGGTATCAGCAAAAACAGGTTTAGTATTTAAGTGAAAGTACAGCTAGGTTTGTTGGCAAGGTTCACTCTCCTACTTACATAGATGGTTGAAGCACACAGAGGAAAATTGGACTAAAACCTGAACTCAATCAATCTAAAACAAAAATCAACCTAAAATGATCTACAGGGAGGTTGGGATGGGAAAAAGGTAAGGATAAAAAGGAGAAAGGGAGACCTTCCCATTAAGCCACAGGGTTCAGAATGGACCCCCTTGCCGAGCTTAGCTCTGGACTTGACCCAAGGTTTAGGCCTAAAGGTTTTGGCAGAGCTTTAACCTAACAGTACTTAATTCGTAGTCTGATTTAAACAATTTACAGAAGATTTTTACAGAGTTTACGATAGCACAATGGTAACTCGCTTGTAGGCCTAGTTTTCTTACTAATCTAAGTACTTAAGAATCTTAATAAACATTCATACCATCCTATAACATATGCACACTTGTGTGTAAACAGACCTAAAGAGTATGTACAAGTTGTATACCTGTGAAAAATTCCCCTTGAGCTCAGAGAAGTACTCATATCAAATGCCTTTGGATCTTCTCAGCAGGTGAAGGGTTGATCCTTGAGGAATGGGGGTGTTAGCCCAGGCTCTGTCAGCTTTTGGCAGCAGTCCTCCAAGTAAACTTGAGAGTTCTCTGTCTCACAGTGGTGTCTCACTCAGAGGGAGATGCTGTTGCAGCCCACTGTGGTCCAGGACAGCTCAGTTCTTCTCACTTGGGACCATTGTTTATAGGGTCACAAGAGAATGGGCTTTCATAGTAATTTTCCATCCTGACCCCAATTTGGGTCAGTAACTTTCTTTGAAAATTCAGTAACAAAAATGTTGTTCCATTTGGGTTGTTATTCGGGCAAGAAAAACAAGTTTCTAAGGCTGTTCATTAGAAATAGGAGCTCTTCAGACAGTGTCCTGGGAGCAGAGGGTGTTTCTGATAAACTCAAGAGGAGCAGAACCCAGCTTCTGTTCATCAAGACTGGGGCCTAACAAACATTTCAAATATCACATTGTGGCCCCAAGGAGGGTGTGGAAGTTGTACCACCACAACCTGACCAGTTTCTCACTTTGGGTATCATTCAGCATGCAGAGATGTTGGGATGAATGGTCTTTCTGTCATAATTATTGAAAGTCCACTTAGATAAGGTGCTAATCTCACATCTGCATCTTTTTATTCCTTTTTAGTTTTTTATGAAGGCAACTCAGCTGGAACAAATGAAAGAAGATTATTCATTTATTGGGAAAACTAAAAAAAATACCCGTGTTCAGATAGAACAAGGGGAAGAGGTACGTAAAAGTTAAAGGGATTCTTAGAACAGATCTGAGCACTGAAGGAAGTATAGGAGTTAAACTGCATAGTTTTGGTTTTATTAGGTCTCAGTGACATTAAATTCAATTCAAATCTGAATCAAAAAGCCTGAATCTTTCCAAAATTTCATATTATATCACAGCTTTTTGCAGTAATGATTGAACCCCTGTTTTCTTTTTTAAGCGTCTTGAAGAACTTAAACAGCTTTATTTGGAAAAGAAGGAAATTTTTAAAAGCATTGCATTTGTGAATGACATGCAAAATCGTCTCAAAGATTTGAAACATCAAATGGCATGGGCAATGGTAAATGTCTTGCTAAAATATATTTCTTCATATGAATTGTACTTCTTTCCCAGTCTGCTGTGGACATGCTAATATAGGCTTCTCTTTAGGTGAGTGAGATGGAAAAAGAAATAGAGGTACTCGAAGAAGGTGTCAAAGCTGAGGAAGGAAATACACAGTTCCTTCAGAAGGTAGAAGAATGGCAGGTATGTATATGGGCTAAAGTATATCTCACTCTAGTTGTAGTCACCCCCCAAGTCAGAGATCTGTTGTGTAGGTTTTCTTGGGTATCATTGCCTTTAGAAAAGATCAATGATTTCAGAAGACCTCTGGAAGGTTTCGGATGATTCTTAAGACTTCTGTAGGTAGCAAGAAAGAATAATTTTGTCAAAAATTTAGAGTTGTGTATGAAACAGATTTTTTGCAGAGAAATAGGCATCATTATTTTGAATCTAGAATCACAGCATAGTTTGGGTTGGAAGAGACCTTAAAGATCATCCAGTTCCACCCCTCCTGCCGTGGGCAGGGACACCTTCTACTGGAACAGGCTACTCAAAGCCCCATCCATCCTGGCACTGAACACTTCCAGGGATGGGGCATCCACAGCTTCTCTGGGCAGCCTGTGCCAGTGCCTCAGCACCCTCACAGGAAAAAATTCATTCCATATATCTAACCTAAATTTCCCCTCTTTCGGTTTAAACCCATTATTCCTTGTCCTATCAATAGAGATAATGAAGAGTCCCTGTCCAGCTTCCTTGTGTGCCCCTCTTCAGATACTGGAAGGCTGCTGTGAGGTCTTCATGCAGCCTTCACTTCTGCAGGGTGAACAGCCCCAAAACTTTTCAGTGTATTAAAACTCCTCCAAACTTTCTTTGTTAGCACTCATTTCCCTTTTTTAAAAAATGTTTTTATGGTTTTTTTATTTCTTTTAAGAAGTATTTGTTTTACAATTGAGGCATTTTTGCTTTATGGCCAACATGTCTATGTAGAGATTAAGGAACATTGTCCAGATGCTGATTTCACTTCTTTTGATACTGTGGTGCTTGGCCTTATTGTATTAAGAGTCTTGTGTTTGAGTAAACCTTGAGATAGAAAAAAAGGTTGCTGTCTCCTTCACAGATTTGGTAGTGTGTTGATTTCCCGAGAATGAACATTTTAGTTTTCATCTTAGCGTATCCATAGTGGCAATGACTTGCTTTATTTTTTTAAACCCAACAAAACTCAAACAATTGAGACATGTCAGATGGATCCTTTTGGGAGACATTTGTCCTGTAACATTAAAAGGTTTTGGAGAAAAGTTTGCTCCATTACTACTTGTGTATCATTCTCTTTTTCCACCAAAGGTAAAAGTGAATGAAGCAGAAAAAAAGTACAAAGCAATACAAGACAAATTGATAACCGTAAGTGAAGAAGCACAAGCCCTTCATCCTCAGTGTATTTCTTTGAAGGCTGAAGTGCAAGCAAAAAGAAAAGCAGTCAATGAAACTGAGGTAGGCAAAAAAGCCTTTCAAAATTCATACCAATTTAAATCTTTAAACTTGCCCATGCTCTACCCATCTGTACTTCTACACCTGTGTCTTGGCTTCTCAAGTCCATAGTGGAGTTCAAAACAGGTGCACTTTCCTGCCTGTCTGGAAGTAGTGTCTGTTTGGGGGCCTGGCATTTATATCTTTACATAGTTACTAAACAGTGTTAAGCTTAGGTCAAAATAAATAAATAGATGTAATTTTTGTAAGTCAAGTTATGTTTGTCTGGTTTGGTGCAGTTCAGTATTTACTCAAAACTGTAGTTCTTTTGGAAATTATTTCTTCTATTTTTTAAACTACTGTATCCTATTTTCTTCATAGATCATTTATAATCGTTCCAAAACAGAGTTAAAACGTCTGGGAAAAGACAATGAACAGCTTCATAACCGAATTGAAGAACTGAAAACCTGGTAAATACAGATACAGTGATTAGGGTGTATGTTTATTAAGGTGCAGGTAAAAAAGAAGTGAGCTTTTCTGATTAATGAGAAAACCTGCAGTAACAGAAAATATTTATTTAGTCTTTAGCAGGGTCCAGTTAAATATTTGAGTATTTCTGATCTGCTTCTTTGCATACCAAGATTTTGACTAGAATGTAAAGAGGCAATTGGGTAGCAGAAGTGCTTGCTTTTTTTTTTTTTTTTGTGATAATAGACATTCTCTAGCTTCCATGATAGTGCAAAACAAATATGTCTTAAACTAAATGCAATAGGAATATAACTGGGGAGAGTCACATGTGATTAGAAATTTTAAAAGAGAAATTAAAATGGGCATTATTGTTATGTAGATCTTGCAAGTTAACAGAATCTAAAATGTAACTGATGTGTAAATCTTCTGTATGCTACAAGTAATAAAGTTCATCTCACTTGTAAATCATCAGTGTGGTTTTAAAATACAGATGTATGTTCTTTTCTAGTGCTAATCAGGTTTCAGAGCCTGAAAAATTGGAAAGACAAAGGAGAATTGCATATTTAAGGGAACAGTTAAAGGCATTCCATGATGAAGAAATAATGATTGATCAGCAGGTGGATCAGTTTCAGCAGGCTATATCTAAGTGTAGGGAAGAACATTCTAGACTCAGGTAAGTTATGCTTTTTGAATGCAATTGTTTACCTCTGTTGCAAGTTACAGAGAATCCCTTCTTACATACCTGTGATCCCTGAGGTATGAGGCTCCAGCTTCTTTTACACATTATAGAGAATAGATACACTTACGAGTAATTATTGCTTCTATAGTTAAGGCAGTTTCACAGAGGCTTTGAGGCAGAGTGGTTCAAATACCAATTTAGCCCATACCCAAGATAGAAAAAACAGCACTCTGGCCTTGATTTCGAAACCTGGACTTGAATGATTACTGGAGGGGATTATGGCAATATCATTTATTGTCTTAAAGGATTTGAGAATTGTTCCTTATTACACCTGATGTGTTAATTTAAATGCCTTTTATCAGTTATTGTAACTAATGCTTACTGTGTGTTTTGTTGAAGACTTTGAAGACAGTGAAATTGAAGCACATAATTAGAAATAAAATAAATTTATTATAATTTGTTAGAAATAAAAAAGTCTTGTAAAACTGCTGCAAAGAAGTCATTTTTTCTCTTTTTGTCTCGTGTTTCTTGAAACTATAAAAATACTATTGCATGTGTGTACCTAGCTTTATATTGAACTACTGACATCTTGATACACTATGCTATTAGTAACTGAAAAGCAAGACTTTATAATTATTTTTAGTGCACTTATGGCTCTATAACTGCTGAAAAAAATTCTGTTACCTTAGGAGAGAAAACAGTGATGTGCAACAAGCACTGGATGCCAAGCAGAAACAGCTGAGAGACCTGAAAGATAGTAAAACAAATACTTTGAAAAGATATGGACCACATATGCCATCATTTCTTGAAGCAATTGAAGTGGCCCATAAGCAAGGACGCTTTAGAAAGAAACCTCTTGGACCTATAGGTAGGAATAATTGCTGAAACATATTTTCTCATGGGATTTTTTTGTATGGCTGCTAATGTAAATAGCGGTCTTTTAGGAAAACTTTGTTCTTTAAGGAGCTTCAGAGGTACCTTTTTCTTCTGTACTTCCTGGACTAAAGGTTTTATCCTGGTAGGTTATCTTTGTCATGCTTCTGTCATGCACTCACTCACAGCTACTGGCTTTCCCCATTTTCCAGCTGTTTTTGTTGAGGTAAACTTTCAGTGCATCTCTCTGACTCCCCCACACCCTCAAAGGATCAGACTACTGTGCTTTGACTGCTTGTTCCTCAGTGGATAGCACTGTCCAGGTCGTGGATGGATTTTGTTCAAAATGTCCAGTGGCTGGCTTGTGGGTTTGTCAAACTTGAGATGTTTTGCATGGAGCAACTCAGACAGACCCAACTGAGATTTTCTTGGAAAGCTGGTTTTTATTTGTCTTCTGTCCAGCTCTGACAGTGGCTGCTATTTTCAGTTTGTGAATGGAAGGAAAGGTTTCAGCAAATTCTGGATGTAAAGTACATGGCATTTACTGCAGGGTAAGAATGTGCCAACACGTGCTACTGAAGACAGGTGATATAATGGAAATCTTCATGTTTGTTTAATTTGCAGCCTAGTTGTTCCACTGCCTTCATCCTTAAAGCACTAAATTGTTGAGAAGCTGTCTTTGCCCTGATACATTTCTGCTACGCTGCCATAAAATTGGTACCCTAATGGAAGAAAATATAGGCCTCCAACTATGTGTAGGTGTCTCTAGGCAGAGAAATTATGTTTGTGTTCTCAGGTCTGTTGTAGAGTCTTTTGCCTTATAGCCAACTTCTCAATTTGTTTTCTACCTATAAGAAAGGTTTATTTTAGACTCTTAAAAAAACCTGCAATACAACAAAACAAGAACCTTGGGCAGTAAAACTGCTCTACTGAATGTTTTGTCATGGAACACAGCACCTAAAGCCTTGCCTCTTATGTTTATTTAGGTGCTTTGATTCATCCAAAAGATCCTGAACTGATCTTGGCTATCGAATCCTGTTTAAAAAGCCTACTTCGAGCATTTTGCTGTGATAATCATAGCGATGAAAGAACTCTTCAGTTGATGATGTCAAAATATTTTGCGTATGGATATAGACCTCCAATAATTGTAAATAAATATCAGAATAAAACTTACGATACTAGTCAGAGGTAAGTTACGTTTTGAATTGTATTGCGTAGCCTTTTGAAAAAAACTTTGTAAATTTTTTTGTTTTGAAGAATCTCATGTGAGTTTTATGAGTGGTGGTTTTTTTTCTTTTCTTCAGAGCTGTTCGTCATCCAGAATTCCCATCAGTTCTGACAGCATTGGAAATAGATAATCCAGTGGTTGCCAATTGTTTGATCGACATGAGGGGTATAGAAACAATCCTGCTGATTAAAGTAAGGCTTTATGCTCCCTGTTGGTCTTTAGAGAAACGTGTGGAGCGTATATGACACCTACAGTGGTAGTGTCTGTAGTGGATGAAAGAGGTAGAATAAGTTTTGCTCCCCTTCCTGCCTCCTGTGTTTCAGGACCTTTCCTGTTTGTTTCTGGGTTGTTTGCCACTACCTTTCTAGGCCTCTAAGTGGTGTAGTTTCCCAGTCTAAATCGTCCGTGTGTGTAATCAGCCTCCTGATTGCTGGCTCTGTCTCATATCTCTCTGTTAATTGATGGGTTCAGGATGTGCCAGTTTTGGGTAGTCCGGGTGTTAGAAAAATTTGCAACCAGCCCCTACCAGTTGTACCTAGCTGCTGGTAGCTAAGTTTTCTGATACTATCTGATTTCTGATCTTAATTGATTTTTGATATTCTGTTAGAACTGAAGATACCAGCTCCTGCAGATAAGATTACAGGTAAAATGTTCAAAGATAAAAATAAGGTGTGTATGTTCTTATGCAGACAAGGCAGGGTATTCTCTAAGCAAGCAGAACTAATGATGCTTACTTTTTGTGAACTTTATTTTTCTCCAGAATCTCTTGCCCCAGTTTATCCTCTGACATTCCTACTGGAAAGAGGCAGTCTAATGTAGAGCTGACTGTTCATCAAACATGGCTGTCACTGAATGGGATACATAACAGCTGAACTTCCTAGGCTTTTCTCATGGCAGGAATGTTGGGATCGTTCTTCCCCCTCTGCCTGAACTAACCAGTGATTTTAATAACTTTGTTACCTTTGTGCCCTACCTGAACGATTTCAACTGAATCTGAAAGAAGCATTCTGTGGAAAAATTGATACTTTGGAATGGATAATATGGTTGCCTTGGACAAAGCCACTTGTGACCACTTAGTCTGGCACTGTCAGTGTTGGGGTTTTTTACCAATATGTTTCCCTGAACTTTAATTGAATATTGTTTGATGTACTTCATACCTTGCTTTGGAAGCTTGTTTCCTATATGTTTGTTCTGATTTTGGCAGTTGAATATACCTGTGCATAGTAACTTTCTGGTTAGTTGTTTTTTTTTTTCCCCAAGGCAAATTATAAGAGACTGATTAAACTACAGAATTCACAAATAAATGACCAGCTATACTTAGTGAGTTCTTGAGAACATAAATGTCTTACTCAACTAAGAAAAGTAGATTCTTGACATTATAGATAATTTTCACATTCTTTCATTACTGTATTTCTTTTCATTAAGAAGTCGAATTATTTCTAGGTGAAAACATCTAGACAACTTTTAAATTCTTATCTTTAATTGTGGTTGCTTTTCTGCTGGTATTATAAGGCCATTGTGTTTTTCAGAATAGCCGTAAGGCTCGTGAAGTAATGCAGTTCAGTCGGCCCCCAAAAAACTGTAAAGAAGCTTTCACTGCTGAAGGTGATCAAGTATTTGAAAGACGGTATTACTCTTCTGCTTATGTCAGACCCAAGTTCCTAAGTCAAGATGTTGAAGCAGAAATCAGGTTAGCATCCTGTAATGTTGTGTTTGTAAAAAGTGCACTTGTTGGCATGAATAGTGGAATTGTGTATTTGTCTATTTGCATGTACACTACTCTCTAGTCTCTCAATTTTTTTTCTGAGATTTACACTTCCTTTTTGAGAATTCTAGAAAATCTCTTCATTTCAATGCCTTTCTGTGACAGGGACAAACTTGCATTGTATCTAGTTAGCTGGTGGCATGTAGATCTTACCCACCAAGCAGGGATTTTCTGTGTTCAATACTTGAGGAAACAGAGCTACTTTCTTTTTTAGTTTATGCTTGGTGAAAAAGAGTGTGGAGTCAAAGCTGTTTCTTTAAGAATACAATACTTGAACAGCGGTGTCATAGTTTACTGCAAGGGAAGCCTGACTATTCAAACCAAAGTTGTTAGCACACATCCTCCTACTGGTTTCAAACTTTGCATATGTGTTTCCTCAGGCTTTTGACTTCATTCATGGTCGGTATCTCTGAGAATTCCCTCACCTTTTATAGTTTTAGGGTTTTTCTCATTGCTTTCAAAATGGTCGTTAAAAAAGCAAAATGCACTTCAAAGATTACAAACTTGAGCTGTCACCAAGGAAATTCGTGACAGTAGAATACTTCCATTTTGAGGCTCAGATTATATTAGAGACGTACTAAGTAATTTTAGTATTAATGGCTGATAGTGATGCCATGATAATTTTTTGCCTTTTCTTTATATACCTTTTGTATACCCTTTTATATAGCTTTTATGTATTCTCAATGCTTTTAGCTTGCATACTTGTAATTCCTTAAGTTTGATAACTCAGCATAGACCTAATATTCCATTAAGCTAAGAGAGCAAACATCCTGGAGGCCTTGATCCTGGAGGCCGGAAAGTCCTATGCTATTCCGGGAAACCAAGGTCCTCTCTAGAACACATCCTGTAAACTAAGATAGGCCCATCCAGGGGAGAATTCCTCAAGATGGGAGGTTCATTCAAGTCTCTCATAGAGGAATCTTTGATAAATATGCTAATTTGCAAGGCCCATAAATTGTATATGTGATCTATCATGCATTTCGGTGTGCATTTCAGCGCATTCCACCTTAGCAAAGTAGTGCACCTTAAGAATCCTTAAATAAATATTGAGGTAAAAACGCCTTTTTCCCTTAACCATGTCTGGCTTTTAATTTTAAGACCAGGGAAAGGCAACAATGGTATAAACTATTATATACTACTTATTTCTATAAACTCAAAAGTTTTAAATATGTCAGTTAACTGTACTTAGTTCATGTCGGTGTATAATGAACTTCACTCAAAGATATTTTAACTTTCAAAGTGTTACAGGCATTCCATTACCAGTTTTGCTATGGGGGAATGATGTAGGCTAGTTAAAAAGGAGTGCATTTTTGCCCTTTGTCTTGTCATGTGTGTAATTTCTATTTGTGTATTTCTGTATGTGTGTGTCACAATACCTGTGTAGTATGTAATATCTCAATATCATTTTGTTTATAAAGTCACTTGGATAAAGAAATTGAAAATGAAAGGGCACAGTTGGCAGCATCTCAGCAACGTTTATATTCCATTGAAAATGAGATAAGGCAAAATGAAGATCATCTCTATGGTCATCGACGACACCAAAAACAGCTACAGGTAAAAATAGGTACAGTGTTAGTTTGTAGAAACTCCACAGTCTTTCCCTATTTCATTTTGACTTCTGCAATCTGTTTGGAATGCTTGATAGTTTATCCTTACTTTTTTGTTTGCTTTCATGTTTTTTGTTTTTGTCATATGCTCTTATAATTGAGGACAGAATGATAGAGGCCACATGAATCCTAGCATTTACTGTTGTTTCTGTTTGGTATCTTTCCCCCACCTTGTGTTAAACATTACAAATTTCTACTGCTTTTTTTGACACTCGTAGTAAGTTGTTGCACAGAAGAGACTTGCATCCTATAATGCTTCTCCCTCCTTTATTTCTGTTGAGCCTTGCCTCTTCATTCTCAGAATCTTGTTTGTCTTCATGCTCTTCCTGTATATTCTTAACCCATCTTGATATGCTGAATATTTCTTCTTTAAGTTTTCTTAATTGTAATTTCTTTATAAACCACTTTACAGCTGTTAGCCTCCTTTCTGTGGTCTCTTGTACTTCTAGGTAGGATATATATTTGTGGTGGCCAGTGGCGCTCCAGGTAGACAGTGTAAGCTAATACATACTGTATAAGGTTATGTTCAGTAAATTACAAATAAGAAGCAGCAAAAAACCCTGGCATGTGGTCTGAAATGCTGAAGATAAATATGTGAAGAAAAAATAAAATGTATTTTATTCAGTTGTCATGTCAAATGGAGACACATTAACTTAATTCATTAAAGTACATGACTTTCAGAGCAAGTTAGATCTTACGAAAATGAATTCCATAGGTGGGTGTGAAGAGTTGTGTCTCGTTAGTCATTAACAAAACTAAAAAATACAAGTATCTTCTTTCCTGTGATGACTTAAATGAACAAATGTGAACTTTTCTCTTTAGTTAAGCTTCAGAACATGTATTTTCTTTTTCTTCTCAGATAAAAGTAAGAACAACAAATGCAGAAATAGCAGATCTTGAAAACATGGAAGAACACCAGTCAGCGGACGTCCATATATTAGTAAGAATAGATTATCCAATTATGTGTAATTAGCATATGAAATAATGTCTTTTAATGTTGGCAATGTTTTGAAATAAGCAAAGTTGAATAGTGAAGAATGTAACACTTGCCATAATTCTAAACATTTCTGTAAATTGAATGATTTTATTTTTGGTGATAAAAAAATTTTTCCCCAGGTTTTGCAATATTTTTCTTTTTGAATCAGAAAGTATTTATGATGATAATTCATTAAGAATGGTGTCATTTTCTAGGAGACAACAACAATCCACTTACTCTTCCTGTATTCCATTGTATATTGGATGTATATGGGCCACAGATCCAGAGGGAAGTTACCTTGTTCTTTTTCAGTCTTTTCATCACAACTCCCAGATAAAATCCTCTTAATTTTCAGTTACATAAATACGAAGTTTCACTTTTATTTTGCAGTTTACTTTAGATCCTACAAGATCTGTCAGTCTCTTCCTTTGGGCTTTAGTGACAATTACATTGAGCTGCTCGTATTCTTACTAGAGTTATAGAGTACTTCATGTAATATTGTACCCTAATAGTGACAGTAGAATAAAAATCTGGTACAGTAGTTTACAAATGTGTCTCCTTTTATTATTCGTAACTTTAATACATTTTGACAGCAAGACGAAGCTGAAGAAAATAAGAGTAGGATGGAATCTGTAAAACAAGACATGCAGCTACAAAGCAGAAAAATGGAAGAACTGAAAAATATTCTCCAAGCAGCTGAAAAACAATTAGAAGAAGTGAAAGAAAAAATTCATCAAGTAGAAGAAATTGCTGGCCCAATTAAGGTAACAATAATTTTAAATTGTATTTTTGATTTGTTGCATTAGTGTATCAAGGTGAATGAGGTTAAGAAGAGGTGAGGCAGGAACTTGCTGTTTCCTGATATACTTAAGGTCTACCTGTAAAATGGTAATGGAGAATTCCATCTAATTCATGTTGGAAAATAAGCTTGGCAATATTTTGAAGGTGATGTTGATTGTTAACTGTAGTCGCTGTAGTGTTTTATGTTTAAAGAGAGTTCATTTCCAGGTATCTTTAGTCATGGACTGAAAAGGAAGGAAAAATGGTTTCCTTTACTTTCGTTTTTTGTGCATCACATTTTTTGTTTCTGCTTGTTTGTTTCTAAGAAACCTTGGTTAAGAGTGTCCATAACTGTTCATTTCTCAAAATAGCATTTGAAGTTCTGTATGAAGTGGTTGTTATTCTATGAAGTTATATAATCACAGAAGGTACCAGTACATAGTTTTAATTATTTAAGACTACAGAAGGCACCTGGAAATGGCAGAGAAATAGCAAGACTTAAGATAAATAGCAGAATGGTGACATGCAAAATTTGGTATTGGCAAAAGGAAGGCAGTCTCACGTTGGCAAGAAGAACTCATGGCTTGAAAATAGAAAACAGAAATAAGAGTCCAGGATGTTTATAGTATTGTAAACTTCTAGAAGGATGAAATGAAGAAAACTTAAAAGATCACTATGGGAATCTCTTACATGTCTCACTTAAACTGTGTATTGCTATGTAGTCAGCCCAAACTAAAAGAGCAAACGAAAAGAGTAAGGAAACAGGTCAGCAAAGCAACAGATAAAGGTGTTAGTTCTAATGTATCTAATATGGAAGTTCTAGAAATATGATCTATTTTAAAAGAACCACTGTGTAAGGAAAGAGAATAGATTTATACAAAATATGAAAACATTATTGCTTGTTATTCAGGGTACTGAACACAATCGAGGGCAGCACTGAAATTTCTGAAAAGGTTTTAAATCAGATGTTTTAAATGTTCTACAGTTTAATGAGATGTTGACATACATCAAGTTGTGGTTTTAAGATGGGATTAGAAAAGCGTAAGAGCATCTGTTATTGTTGGTGATGGTTTTGTTTTTTGTTGTTTTGGGGTTTTTGAGGATTTTTTGTTGGTTTTTTCTGTTTGATATGATGGTTTTTATTTTTCTTTGTTGAGACAAGCCATCTAGTTGACAGGGATGAGGAAGAAAATTATGTCCTAATTTATGTCATTCTTTATACCTCTTTGCTTCTCTGGAAAGATACATCACTTCAACAGTATCAATACTTATATAGTCTAGAGGTTGGTGGTGAAGGGTCTGAGAGCACAGTTCCTGTGAGCAGCAGCTGAGGGAGCTGGGGCTGTTTAACCTGGAGAAAAGGAGGCTCGAGGGGGACCTTTACCAGTCACTACAGCCACCTAAAAAGAGGTTGTAGTAAGGTGAGACTTAGTCTCTTCTCCCAGATAACAAGTGGCAGGAGGAGAGGAAATGGCTTCAAATTGCACGAGGGAAGGTTTAATTTAGATACTGGGAAAAAAATTTTCGTGGAAAGGGTTGTAAGCCGTTGGAACAAACTTCCCAGGCAAGCAGTTGTATCACCATCCCTGGAAGCGTTCAAAAAATGTGTGGATATTGCACTGGAGGACATGTTTTAGTGATGTATATGGTGGTGGTGTTGGGTTGATGGTTGGACCTTTAATGTTCTTAAAGGTCTATTCCAACCTATGATTTTATATTATAGGTATAGCAGGACACTGAATTTTCACAGAGAAATGCAGTTCTGGCTGATGTCACACAGGCATCAGAAGTTCCAGATAGAATGTAGTGTAAAGAGTAAATGCAGGTTTTTGAGCTTTAGGAGAAAGCATAGCTTTTTTTAAAGATGAAAACATCACCTCAGGATATAATTCCCCAAATCATTGCATGTATTTATTTCTTGTCAGAATTGAGCATAGACTTTCTCGTAAGCTGCTGTTAAAGCTCCCAGACTCTAGGAGGAGTAGTGTTACTGAAAGCAAAATGAGTTAGAACAACCTGTAGTAAGTCAGTAAACACTAGAGAGATTCTCAGGAATCTATCCTAAACAGCTCACATCTTGATTTGTTCCAAACAGGCTGAATTAAACCAGGCTGAGTCAGAAGTGGAAAACAGTAAACGCCGTTTGCAGCACTATGAAGACAAAGAGAGAGAACACATGGCTTGCATAAATAAGCACAAAGATTTACTAGTTGCCAAAGGAAAGGAATTAGAGGTACGTGTGGTGGAGGTTTTTTTTAGCTATTGAAGTCAGATGGTCCTGATTCTTCTGATATTTAATAATAAATCATTCCACTGGTATAACATACAGACAATATAGTCAGCTACAGTGAATATTCTCTCAGCTATGTCCTATGCTGACTATGTAAAGCAAGTAAAGTGATTTTGTGTAAGTGAATTGAGGCCTCTTTATTTCTGACAGGACACCATTTCTGTCTTGATGGATAAATTAGGGTTCATCCATCTAGGACCATTTCTTCTGTCTTTTGCAGTGAGAAGAATAAAATTACTTAAAATTTGGGGCTTAAGTTAAATTGAATAATATTGTTTTAGTTTCTTGGATGGTAGGTTTTTCCTTGTACAGACCCCATATCTGATCTTTTGAAGACTTACATAATCAAGCTTTATTAACGAACTCTGAAATCACATCTGCAAAGGCTTTTGGAAGACTGCCCTATTTAAATATGGTGATTTTGGTTCCTTATTTATCTGCATTAGCTGTTGTATTAAAAATGTTGGATATTTCAGTTCTTGGCACTGAAATAACAACCCATGTATAAACGTTGTTGATAAAATTGTTAACTGGGTTTGCTGTAATGAAAACAGAAAGAACAACACAAAAATACTGTTCTTGCTTGGAGTCCATGTTTTTCTGTAGCATAAAATATTTGTTATGAAGACTAAAAAGATTTTTGAAAAATATGACAATTATTTGAGTTTCAAACATTCCTTTAGGAAAAAATGGCAAAAGCGAGGCAAATCTTCCCAGAGCGCATCAAGGTCAGCAGAACTGTTAAAAGTCTTGATGCAGAAATGAATCGCTTGAGAGAGAAGATAAATTCCGAAAGCAGTCACCGTGGAAACAGAGAAGAAATAATACAGTAAGTCATCTTTACTGTCTAAAACAGTTCAGGTAGCTTGGGAAAGAGAGGGGAAAGAAGAGTTTTCTTACTGACTCACTATGTATTTATGTGTGTTTTTAGTACTTAAGCTGTGTATGAAGGTGTGGAAATGTATTGTACTAATTCTCAGCTAACCAGTACTGAACAGATTGAGGAGTCCTGAAACACCTTCCAGTGATTTTAAGCAGCATCTGTGCTATATATATGATGTTACCAATAATCACATACCCTCTTGAAGTATTCCAAGTTATGACTACACAAATTTAACCCGCCATTGTTTTGTGATGCATTAATTATTAAGCATAATTCTAGTTTGAATAACTAATGCACAAGTTAGGCAGTTCCTTGAAGTTTTGACTGCAGTGTATTTCAAGGAAGCACTCCCCTCAGATATTCGTGAGCATGGGGAACCCAGTCATTCATTCTCCTTAGTGAAAGAGTTTATTTTCAAAAGAATTAAAAATAGAATTAAGATTTAATTTTTGTCCACATTTCATTTGTTAACAGTGTCTTGACTCATCAAATGCTTCTCGGTTTAATATGTCAAATCACCACAAGAAAGTTTTCATTTGAATATTCTGATTATCAAAATGATTTTCAGCATGTACAATAGCTCAGTTTTAATGTAATGCACATGGCTCCTAACCTTTCTGTTAATTAAAACAGGCAATTTCATTATGCAAAGGAAAGATATGAGGATGCAAGCAATAAAGTGAAGAATTTAAGGAGATTTATTGCAGTGCTGGACGAAGTAATGACAGAGAGGCTCAAAGTGTATCGGCAATTCTTAAGGTGAGTTTAAGGCTGTGTTCACAACAATCTTTTTAACCTAAGCTTGCTCTCAGTTTTAATCTTACCGTGCCTTGCAGTTTAGAGGCAGCCTGGACTGACAGCTGGAAAAGCAGGGTGATAGTAGAGCCTGTATTTTGCTTCATCCCAAAGGCCTCAATTGTGCTGCCTTCATCCAAGGCAGTTGCATTTGAGTGCTGGTTTTGGTCAGTAAAATATCAGCAACATACTTGAACTTGAAATAATCTGGGCCGTCACTCATTTTAATTGATTGTAATTAGTGGTGCTGAGCTCCTATAATTTCATTGTGGGCCAAACACTTTTCCTCTGCCCAGTGCTGAAAAAATTTGACGATCTTGATTCAGAGTCTGTAATTTGACAGCTTCTTCTCTATTACTGGGCTTATACCCCTAATTTATTGCTTCAGTCCCTTAGTACCCTATACCTATCCATGAAGGTTTTGTTGTTGACTTCCTTCAAAAGGACTGGTCTGTTTTGTATTGCAGCACTTTATCATTCCCTTTAACAGAAGTTGAGGGATATTTTGATTGGCTCTGCTTTTTGTACTTTTTGATCTGCTTTTGGGGGAGGACTTCTAGCAGGGAAGTGATCACAGCTGAGTTCACCTGACTAAGGACAAAGAGACAGGACCTCCCTCCAGGGTTTGCCTCTTTCCTTATCTTCTTCAACACCATCTGTAGCCTGAGGTGGGCTGTGCTTGCCCTCTGGGTACTTTGCACATCAGCAGCTTGGTCCCTGAATCTTTGAACCATCAGCATCCCAGTCTCTCTTCCAGCATCACTTGTGTATACATTCTTCTCCCCAGACCTGGGTTGACAGGACAAGATTATCCCCTTCATCTTGTCTCAAGTTCTCATCACAGATCGAATTCCCATTATTAGGTATATTTGGGGTGGGATGGCCTTTGGTAGTCACACATGAACAGCTGTTTCTTTGCAATTTGCTACAGTGGGTAAAAGTCCTTCAATGATTTTAGGAATGTTTAAGCCATTGACCATTTCAGTTTCTCACACCAGTCTGTTAAAATAAAATTTTAGAAAATTCAATGGTGGATTTCGTACATTCTTTCTTTGTGTCAGTGATTCTCTCCAGTATGTTTGATGTCGCCCACTTGAGAGCATAATTGATTATGGGAGAATGTTATTAGTGGAGCAGGGCTTAATACTTAATGATGTGGGACTGTTGATGAAAATCTGTTGTTGCTTTTTCATGTATTTTAAAACTTGCTGCCCTAATGTTTATTTGCTTGATTTAAGGAGCCTTTCTATGCAATGCAAACTCCACTTTGAGCACTTATTACGTGTTCGAGGTTGCTCTGGAAATATAATTTTTGATCACAAGAATGAGACGCTTTCCATAACAGTAAGTTATTTTATATTACTTCAATTACCATAATACATAATGAATCATTATTTGTTTTAGTCTCAGGTGCTAGAAATGCATTGCAAATGATAGAATAAATTGTCTTTCCCTCTCCAAAATGTGATAGCTAAATTGTAGTGTTATAAATATTCTGATCAAGTAATCAATCATGAGTTAGTTATGATTACAAGTAGAAATTTGTGAAGTATAAGGTATAGAAATGTTAGGAGTCTTGTGTTTGAAGTGTGCACCCATAGGTACCTCACCAAGAATTTACTGGACTTCCTATGTTTTGGTTGAGAAATTATGGGGACTGTCATGCACACCAGTTATGCTGCTTGGAAACCTCCCTACCCTTCCCATCTTGGTTTGAATATCAAGGATTCCAATCAGTGGACCACAGCAGAGACGATCAATGACTGTTTTAGGATAAGAATATTGATGAAGTTATATAACTAACAAAACCAGTCATTGTAAAGGTTAAATTTAAGGAGCGGACACATTATGCATAGTATGTTAAAGAACTTATGTAACAATGATTCAGCAGAAAAAGTATATAAAAATGGCTGGATTTCGTCTGTTGAGCGGAACACATTGGAGGAGTTTCCAAAAGCCTGAATGAAGAAGTGTCTGCTTATTCACATCAATTTGGTCTTGGATAAGTTTTTTTTGTCCTGTTTGGTGACAGTAGGATGTTGTTGAAAACCAGGAAGAACAGAAAACATTGCCATTTTAAATGGGCAGGTTGCTAGATTACAAAGAAGAATATGGATTGTTGTTTTATGCCAATGATAAGAGCTTAGTCGTGAGTCATCCTAGTCAGTCTTTCAAAGTAACTCATTCTTGTTTTATTGATAGGAAGTTCACCAGTATTTGTGTGATTGTATAATGGCTCTAGTTGTTATTTAAACAACTTAATGCACGAAAGCTTCAATAGGGTTTTTTTCTGTTTACCTTTTAACACACATCCCAAAAAGTTTTGTCATGGATGTATTAGCTTTTTTTTCTGTGAGAGACTTCAGTTTTAGGGATTGAGGGGAAAAATGTGCAGTGACAACATAAACACATGTCACGGTCCTAACTAGACAAATGAAGTACATGTATCTGAAGAGCTAAACTCAGTCCATAAAATATCAAGTCATTACTTGACTTTATCAGAATATATTTTTTTAATAGCTGATGTCTCATGTATCTCACAAAAGAGATCTGTATTTAGTCAAGGAATGTAAGTTGCAAAAAGAAAACAGTTCCCTACAAAATAAGATCCCACTTCAAAATAAACGTTATTTGCCTGTTTAACTTGTTAAAGGTAATGCAATTAGCAGGGCAAGAAAATGCCCAAGTTTCATCTTAACAGAAGGAGTGCCACAAGATGTCATCATAGTCTATGTAACCAAATGGCTGTTCACAATGTTTCATGTATTCCACATAAACAATCTCTTCCTCTTTTAAAATTCTGCTGTAAATCAATTACCTGCTTCTCTATTGTAGGTGGTAACCACTGGATTTTACTGTAATGTAACTACGCTGGTTGAAATTTATTAAACATTGTTTAACAGCTATTAAAAATAGAGATTCGAATAACAAAACACTGGCAGAGTCATTCAATCTGTTCGTGTGTATGACTGTGGTAGAGGAAGTTGCAGTGTCCTAGAAATGTGTTACAAAATGGTTAGGAACCATCCCATTCCAGAATGGCAGTTGCAGTGAAATGCAGAAAATTGTTTTCAAGTGATCTCCATCTGTGCATGTATAATGTGTTTGCTGTTAGAATTATCATTCTGTTAGTATGTCTTCATCTCAGATTTAAAAATTGCTCCAATATTTTTATTTCAAGGTTCAGCCTCGAGAGGAAGAAAAAGCTTCCCGTAGTGATCTGAGATCCCTGTCCGGAGGTGAACGTTCCTTCTCCACAGTTTGTTTCATTCTTTCTCTGTGGAACATTTCTGAATCTCCTTTCAGATGCATGGATGAATTTGATGTCTACATGGTATAGTTTAAACTTAAAACTATGTCTCCCATTCTGATTTGTATAAATTAGTGAAATAGTTGTGTTGTTACTTGTATTTGGTTAGATTTAAAACCACTATAGTTAACTGTAAATTATAAAAAGCCCCCAAACCAAAATCAAAATCCCCCAAAACAAAATTTGTTAGGGATCTTGTTGACTTTGATGACTTTTGAAGCTTATTTTGTTTCTGAAGGTGGTATCAGCAAATATGAGCATTTCTGTTAATTTACGTGCTCAAACCTTTGTTCAGCACAAAACTAATAAAGCAGCTATTACTGTGTTTGTTAGAAGTTGATTCTGCATATTGCTGTGACATTCTAGGCTTGGCATGTGCTTTGATTTCTGCCAATTTTGAGATCAGTGTGGGGTTTTTTCAGAGCAAATGTAGCAATTGAGATCACTGTTGCTACTCATTTTGTAGAAACTCATACTTCAGCTAGTAGTGTGTTTCCAAGATGCTGAAATGCAGAATAACGAACAATAAATACTAAGGTTATCCAGAACTGATAAATAATATCTTTGTGTACAGCTTCCCTGGAAGCTGTAGGCCACTAACCCATTTTGAAATTTATTTTCTTTTTTTAAAGATTTATTTCCTGCTTATTAATATGCAGGGTGGTACGAGTTTGAGAAAATATTTATTTCTATGAGACAAAGATTTGATACTGGCTTATTTAATTTTGCCTCAGTGTTCCTTCCTCATCAATCATTTATTTGCTAGGAATCACCTACGGGGAACAAAGATAATATAGTTTATATTAAAGAGTTGCAAAAAGGACAGTGTGCATCTAAGGTAGTGAAGCAGGCGTTTTTCAGCCAACTTTCAAATCTTAGATCCTCTTTTAAAAGTTAGTTGTGCAGAAGTTTATCTATCTTTCCAGAAAAGGGTGGATACTCAGAACTGTAGGCCTTGCAAAGAACTTGCATGTCCTTTAATCCATAAATAATTCCACACAATTTGTCTTTCCACCGCAGTGCCAGTAAGTGCAGCCTTACTGTCCACACGTTCTGTAGTTACTCTTGGTGTAATCACAGAGCCCCACCACACGAGGACTCCACGGTGTATTTTTGTGGGAGATCTTTGGTTTCATGAGAAACAGTGCACTGCAGCAGAGCTTTGTTAGTCCCTGCTAATAACAGCTTCTTGTTGCACATCCTTTTCAGTAAGCCTAATGTGTAAGGTTTCGTTCAAAATAGCAATAATGATAATAACAGTAATAATCCTAATAAAAACAAGCTCCATAATATCATAATATCAGAGGTTTCATGGAGCCCTTAAATTCTTTCAGGTGATTTTTAAGTCAGGATTTTACAGGAAACATTATTCTGCTAAAATACAGTTCATCTCAGCATACTCAGTAAGAAGTACTATATGTACATAAAAGCTGATAGAAAAAGATTATGATGATAGATGAGTGTGTGATAGTTCTGATAGCTTTCCATTGCCCATGTATATTAAAAAGTACAGTTTAAGAATTTCCCAGACTATAATTTGTAGCTTTTAGAATTTAACCCTTATGTTTATCCAGTTTTTCTTAGCTTCTATTAGTAGTATTTAGATATTTTGTGTAGCTAACCTTGACTCTATAGCAATTAATTCTGGTAGGTTTTCTAGAATCGTATTTTCTAATGTATTTATTACTGTCAGTATCACTACCTGACAAATCTTTTGTCCTTAGGACATGGTTAACAGAAGAATTGCCGTTGATATGATTCTGGAGAGGGCTGACTTTCAGAGACATCGACAGTTCATTTTGTTCACCCCCCTGAGCATGAGGTAATACTGTTGTGTTTTATTTCAGGATACAAGAATTGCAAGGGAGTTCTCTTGCAAGGAGTATAACTTGAAAAAATTAAGTATGAGGAGAAAGAAATTTTGCTGTTCGTAGCAGTAGAACATAAACAATTAAGCAGTTAATTGCTGATGGTTCTGTGAATTAAAAGGATTTTTAAAATAGGGTTTTTTTTACCCTTCCTTGCATAATTGTAATTCAGTGGGACTTGAATCAGTTTATCTGAAATAAAACAACTCTCTGAAATGTTTTGTCAAACAGGCTCTTCTTAGCTTAGAGCCCTGTATGTCCCTTTCCCCTCCCAAAAATAACAAAAGACTTAGAATTTTTTCTATTAATGCTACAGTATTTTAAAGGTGTTTGTCATTTGAGTTGATTTTATTTTATTGGTTTTAATATTGCTGATCTAGAGACTCATAACTTACACCAAGTTTTGAATTTTTGATATAGTGGTTCAAAATTCTTTCAAAACCTCCATGTAAATCCCTGGTAGAGCCATTCCCAGCTTACGGGGACAGTCATGTGTCTCACCCTGTGCAGCCAGGCCCCCTCTATTAACACAGTAACCAGTGAAGCCTGAAGAGGGTAATTAAAGCAGTCTTCAAAATGAAGTTGATTGATTTATTCCTAATTGTCTTCCCTCACTAAAGTAGAGTAGTGGTATCTGTTGTTACTTCAGTGGAAATGCTTTTGTGGAGATTTTCTGAAACTGATAAACATACAGGACTTTTTGTATGGTTACTGTTGAAAATTTTAATAATTCAAGTTCAGTTTGGTTTTGTTATATTGTTACATGTTTCATGTTCAGCAAACATTAAATTTAACAAAAATACAGGGGCAACTTCAGGAAAAATCCATTTAGGATAATCAGTGGAGAAGCCTGCCAAAATGTATGTTTAGTAACTTTGCTCATTCTTAGTGTGATGTGATTGATTACATGTGTGTAGAGTGTACTCTACTTCAGGATCTGTAAGGCAAGTCCTTATTTGTATTCCATCATTTGGAGGTTTTAATAAAAGAACCTGTTCTCTAATTAAGGCTGTCTAATTGTTAGAAATCACATGATTGAAATGAGTGTTTGTCTTTACCTCAAGCTTTTACTGAAGTCACAGTCCAGGATCAGTTCAGTGAAGCCCAAACTTCACCCCATGTTATTGTTTTTTAAGACTGTCAAAGGAAAAAGATGGAGTTATTGAAAAGAAAATATGTAACATAAAGAATCAAATCGAAATACTAAAATTCCTGGAGAAGAAACACTGTGTAAATGATGCATCCTTTATTTTTAGTTCTCTGCCTACGAGTCCCCATATTCGAATCCTCCGCATGCCAGACCCTCCAAGAGACCAAAGAACATTGAATTTCCAAAATAGGAATGACAGAGATGAAGATCAATAAGTATCTCTGTATGAATATGGTATAATATTGAAGACAAATGTGGAATAATATGTGTAAAATTATTGCTTCCTGATGCTGAAAAAGATGATTTGTTACGTACTCTCAGGAAGATATTTCTGTATTGTTATTAATTATTTTTTAAGGAATTACTGTGTGTGCACAGAACAAGAATAAGCACAGTTTGGATGAGGAGAAAATTTTGAATGTTCTGTTGATATTTTTAGCTACCAACTATAGAATTTTTTATCTGTTACTCTGTTTTTTCTTCTGGAAAAGTTGAAATATATTTTGTATAACTATGAAGTAATATTTTAATAAACTGTTTGAACTGATACTTGTGATAATGTTTTAGTGTCTCTACACACTTAAATTAGCATTAAGTTAAAAATATTGTTTTCTTCCTAGCTATGCTTTATTTCTTAAATGTGTGCTGATTAATACATGCAGTAAAATGTGTTTCATTTATTTTCCGGTGAAACCACAGTAGCTGAACATGAGAAACTATTAGAAATTATACTTTCATAATTAGAAAATGGGAAAAATTTATTTGTAGTGTATTATCTTGGCAGGAAAAAAAGTCCTTTCATTCCTTTCCTAAAGAGTTTGAGTGTCTTTGGACATGAGCTTACAAACCCTAGCAAGCTGTGTCTTTATAAACCTAGATTCTTAATTCCAGTAAACTAGTTCTTGCACACTCTTGAGTTTCTAGGTATAGAATAAGTCTCTAAATGTTCATTTTATTATAATAAACTAAATAGACACAAGTCTTTCCAATATATAAGAATGAAGTAGAATAAGAATTTTGGGAAATAATACAGTAACTTCCGTACAGCATTGTAGCCCCGTGTTTTGTTTGGTCTCCCTGCCTTCCCTCCCCTCCCACATTTCCCTTGGGCTAGAGCACTTAAACTTGATCTATTTAGATATTGCAAGCATTTATTGGGGATAAGAGGGAGAAAGAAGAACCAGATTTTTCAAACTCCCTCAAATTAACCTTTTTTTCTCTCCTGTTCTTTTTTTTCTCCAGGAACTTGAAATTGTTGGCAGCTCTTCAAAAAAAAAAAATCACTTTTTAGAGTTCAGCTGCTTTTTTTTGTTGCTGTTTTGGGGGATTTTTTATTGTTGTTTGATGTTACACAGCTGCAAAAGCCATTGAGACTACTCAGAGAACAACATTCAGCAGTTTCTGCACTTTTTTACTTTATAGCAGTTCCTCGATAAAACCTTATTACGGTGTAAGTTTTAACTTCACTTTGTAGCATAATTTGTTTTCAGTCACAGCACAGTATTAAACTTGTAGGTTTCTTTAAAATACGGAAGCTAGGTAAGACTTGAAGGAAATACACTTCATAAAACCATAAAAAATGGTGAGTTGGAAGGGACCTATCCGCTGTATGATGTTCCCAGTTGATCTCTGGCAAGTTGAAGTCCCTCATAAGGAGAAGGGCAGTTGAGCTCGAACTGTCCCTTAGTTCCTCAGACAACCATTCGTCAGTGTCATTGTCCTGGCTAGGAGGTCTGTGGTAGACTCCTAAGATGACATCTGCGTTATTGGTATGTACTTTGATTCTTCCTTAGAGGCTCTCAGTGGTGCCGTTGCCAACTGTGGGCCCCATACGTTACATCCCTTCCATGACGTACAATGCCACCCCTCCCACTTCTGCCCTGCCCATTGCTCCGAAAGAGCCTGTAACCATCCAACAGGGCTCTCCAGTCACAGGGCTTATCTCGCAGAGTTTCACTTATGCCAATGATATCAAATCTCTGGGACTGGGTGAAAGGCTTGAGATGGTCTTGTCTGTTCCTAATGCTATGTGCACTAGTATAGAAACATTTCGGGTGTGGTGCTTTGCAGCCAACAAACGTGAAGGAGATGGAGGGATCCCATTAGTGCTCGTCTTCTCAAGTTCTGGCACACCATCCCATCGCTCCCCGGTGGTGAACCTGGTTTTGTCCCTTTCCCCCTTCCAAGCTGGTTTAAAGTTCTGTCAATGACCCTTGCTGGCTCCTGTGCTAGAGCTCTTTTCCCCTTGAGATAGGCGCGTCTCATCAGGTGTCAGTGGAGCAGGTGTTGAAGAGATCATCCCATGGTAAAAAAAACATTTTTTTTTTGCTTATACCAGCCTTGGAGCCACGTGTTGACGTGGTGGATCTGCCTATTCCTGTCAATATTATTCCTTGTTACCAAAAGGATTGTGGAAATCGCTACATGTGCTTCTGATCCTTCAACCTTCAACCCAAGGCCCTTAAGTCTCTTTTGATTGCCCTCAGAATTCTCTTTGTTGTTTTGTCACTGCCACTTAGAACAGTCAATAGTGAAAAGTAGTCAGAAGGCCTTACTAGACAGGAAAGTTTTCCAGTAATGTCTCTTATTTGTGGCCCTGCGAGCTAGCAGAATTCTCTGTGAGGTGAGTCTGGTCTGCATATCAGGCCCTCCATTCCCCTTAGAAGGGAGTTTCTGATGACAGCTACCCTTCTTTTTCTGTTAACAAAGGAGGTCTTGATGCAGTGTGCAGGAGGTGTTGCTGTAGGAGGCCCCTCTGTCCCGGAAGGACCTTTGCCCACCTCATCAATTGTCTGGCCTTGTTCCAGAGCCTCTTACCTGTTGTAGAAGGTTCCAGTCCTACTTGTTTTCAGAAGGAGGAGGAACCTCCACCTGGTATGTGGAGTGACCTGCTTCCAGCCCTCATCTTGGCCAGACCTTTGACTAAAAGTCCCCCCCCGTTGACTAATTACCATGCAGGGTTCCGAGTCCACCTGCTTCTCCACTACAATGGAGGTTTGAGACTCCTGAGAGTCTTGAGACTGGCATCTCTGTAAATAACCTATCTCTTGCTTTTTCACTTGAATACCACGTAGCCTGTTCACTTCCTCCTGTAGGCCCTTTACCTGGTGACAGCTCCTCAACCACAGCACACCTTCTGGGGCTGAAGGGATCTCTTTGTGCTCTTCACCAGATGCTGACTCTGTTTGCCTCTAGTGGCAGACCTCGGAAAGCTCAGGGTAATGGGCAGACTCCCGGCAGCTGTGAGGAGGTTACTGACAAAAGAGGACCAGGGTTTTTGCTGATGTGCGTGGTGCAAGAAACAGACAGTGGTCACCAACTGAAGTGGGGAGGTTCTGGCTGAGTAAACCAGGAGGAGGGGTTGTTCATGATGACGATAAGAGGCATTCGAGCATGTTAAGCAAACAGGCTGTAAAATCTCCGTCCTTGGAAGTTTTTGGAGTCTATTGAATAGACTCCTGCATCTCCTTCAAGCAGGGAGCTGGGCAAGAGATCTAGGAAGTTCCTTACCAATCTGAACAATTTCATAATTCTGTAATTCAAGGTAGTTACACCTTTAGGATTATGTGAAGATACTGGGGGGCACCTTGCAAATTGCATACTTGGCAAAAGTTCTCTGGAACCGGCAGATCAAGGGAGGTCATTCTGCCTCTCTGCTCTGCAGTTGTGAGATCCCACCTGGAGTACTGCATCCAGCTCTGGGGTCCTCAGAGTAGGAAGAGCATGGACCTGTTGGAGCAGCTTCAGAGGAGGCCACAAAGATGCTCAGAGGGCTGGAGCACCTCTGCTATGGAGACAAACAGAGAGTTGGGTCTGTTGAGCCTGGAGAAGGCTCCAAGAAGACCTCATAGCACCTTCCAGTACTTAAAGGGGCTACAAGAGAGCTGGAGAGGGACATTTTGCAAGGGCTTGGGGTGACAGGACAAGGATGAGCAACTTTAAACTGACAGATAATAGATTTAGATTAGATATTAGGAATAAATTCTTTATTGTGAAGGTGATGGGACGCTGGAATAGGTTGCCCAAAGAAGTTGTGGACATCCCATCTCTGGCAGTGCTCAAGATCAGGCTGGATGGGGCCCTGGGCAACCTGTTTTAGTGGAAGGTGTCCCTGCAGAGGGGCTGGAACTGGATCATCTTTAAGGTCCCTTCCAACCTAAACCATTCTTTGATTCTGGGACATAATCATGAGCCACATATTTAGCGTGACTCGATTTTATGATGAAATTGGAGTATGTTTCAGACCCTTTTACAAATGATAGAATGGCATTGCATTATTTTATCCTGATTTTCTTCAGCATCTAAAAAAAAAAAGAAAGGCAAAAGTGCAGAGGCAGTAAAGAGTAAAGCATTTATCTTCATTAGTTGTGTGGAGAAAAGAGCTTAAGGAAAATTAGTGCATTCCTACTGAGCTAACACTTCAGCTTTCTCCCAAGTTTTTTATAGACTTACTTGAAATATTGGAGGAGGTGGCAACAATTCTGGTCTTTGGTTCAAATCAGTACATTGTATCTATTCTAATCTACCCTGTACTTGATGAAGATATGTTCCTGACTGTATAATTATTATAAGCATATTTTCATGGTGGAGGATTAATTCTGAATAAACAATTACTGAAGCCCTTGCATGAATGCACTTATTTTTGCAACAATCCTACTAAGGTCTCAAAACTATCATATTCTTGGTTCTTTAAATGCAGAGTTTACTACAGTGGCTACCTAGAGAGAAGATTGCAGTGCTGATGTTACGTTTTTGCATTTGACTGTTTGAGTTGTTGGTCATTTTGGATGGCAGTGCATTGCTTAATGCTACACTGAAGTAAATGGAGCATGTCCAGCCTGTCCGTAACTTCAAGAATAGAATGAGGTATTGCTTCTCATAAATGTAAACCAGAGGCATAAAATCTGCATGCTCTAAAAGCATTCGATGTGGGCATTTCATTTTCAGAAGTATGTAATTTCTAGAATGTGTGTTTTAAGTTACGGTCAAATACATGAAGTATATCCCTCCCTAATTTGCTAAGACTATTACCTGTGTAGTCTAAGTAAAATCCTGGTATTAGAAAATGTAGTTGATATTTCTGCTTTTGCTGTTTGTTTGGAATACGAAGCGACTGAAAAATGAGAGGATGGCTGTGGTTGTGGCAGCAATTGATTCTATGATCCCCCCCACAACAGTTCTGTGTAAAACTGGTTTTTGTTGCTTGTTTTCTTTTTCCTTTAATTTTAAGATGAGCTTCACTTTTTAAATTTGAAAATACAGAGAATGATTTGGTTTGTGTCATGTTTTATTGTTTGATTTTTAGCTATTAAAAGTACGGTCTCGTTTCTTCATAAGGTAAGGAAGAAATATCAAACATGCAATTGTAAGATGTTCAGATTGCTTTTTTTTTTCTTTGAATCTAGCAAGCAACCAGCTGTTTAAAGCATCAGGGAAATGGGGCATAGGAGAGTTTTTATCTGCAATTTCTGCAGTCTGATAGTTCTTCAATCTTTCCCAAAGCTGTGCAGAACTTGTCACAGGATAGAGAGAAACTTGGTTTGTGCACATAGAATTGAGGAGGAAGTTGGTTCTCCTCACTATCCCTCCTTTATCATCATACTTCATGGTTAATTTATCAGTAGTGATTTTTAACAACATGTCTATTTATATTAAACACAGAGTAGTTTAGTATCATATGGTAAGAGGAAAGTCTCTTACTTCAGGAGGGAAAAACATTAAAAAAACAGGTTGAGGCCAAGAAAATAAACTGTATTGGACTTGCACAGCTTAAAAAGCAGCACAGGTCTAGTAGATGTGCTGGTAAATCTTAGCAGTAGCGACTTAGAGCATCAACAGCTGCTCCATCCCTAAATACAAGAACTACAACTTTTGGTTTTGTATAGTATGACTCTTCTAGTGAGTGAGTGCAAAGTAGTTTTCTTCATGCTTCAATAATGAAATACGTATTTCCCAGTGTACAGTGACAGATAATTAAAGAGATTGAACTTTTTTTTATTTATTACCATGCTGAAGACATGAAATAAGAATTAGGGGAAAAGGTCAAATGTTATAAATTTATTTTGGGACATATATATTGCAACCTCTGTGGAAGCTTTTGAAAATTCTGGCAAAGATCAATACACTTCCAATAAAACCTTTAAACTTGCAATAAAACAATATTTTAAACATTATATATATATATATTTATATATATTCTTAATTAAAGGGTTAATTTTAGCAGGATTTTCTTCTTTTTTTTTTTTTTTAATATACTGCATTCCTCTGACATAGCTCTTTCCAGATTGAAGGGATGCAAATGAGGTAAGAATTAAGGCAAACCTAAAAGGCATGCAAATGAAGTACATTTATATCCACTGACAATACAAGCACGTGTGGATCAGACTTGGGAGCCGAGGAGCTCTTCCCTTCTGTCTGTCCAGTACTACTTTACAGCAGAATGGTGACATGATTTATAATAAACAGTTAACATTACCATGGGAATTCAGTGTCACTAACATTACTCAGTCTAGGAGACACAGAGCTAGCATCAGTAAAACATGAACAATAAATAATATAATTCACTGCAGCACAGGCCTGCTGCACAGGCTTCAGAGGAAGAGGGTTGTTATGAAATGACATTGCACACATCACGTTGTGGCAGTTTATTTTTATAATATATACTTTTAAAATTCTTTAGCAAATGACATTCTCATGCACACAAGTGTTTCAAACACAAGAAGCAAGTCCATTTATAGGTAGTCCAAGCAAATTTTTGTGTGTGTGGAAATAGCTGCAAACTGAATGGAACATTAAACTTCTGTGCAGTCTATGACGCGTCGTACACAAGCTCATTTTTGAATGTCACACTGCAGGAGTAATACAATGGACGGATCACTCTTTGCAGCTTCTTTGAATTCATCCAGTGTGATCTGATCGTCTTTGTTCTTATCCATCTTACTGAAGATCTTGTCTACCCGTTGCTCAGGCGTCAGACCATCCTCATTCATTTTCATCATTATCACAGTGCCCACCATTTTGTAGATGGCCTTTAAAAAGAAACCAAATGGAAAATTCAACATGAAATTCAATCTAATTTTTTTATTTGATCAAATTCTGGAAATATATTCTAACAATAAAATGATTGCAAGTTTCTCTAAAGATTTTTTTGGTTGGTTTTTCGTTTGGTGTTTTTTTTGTTTTGTTGGGGTTTTTTGGATTTTTTTTTTGTTGTTGTTGGGTTTTTTTCCAAAATCCAATGTCCAGATACTTAAAACACAGAGGAATATATTTTACTTTCTTTATATGTAGGTTTTTTTGATTACATTTTGCATCCTGGAATGAATTTCTTTGTCTTCCTGTTTTACAATGTAAAACTCTTGTAATTTACTCTCTGGATCAATTGTTTAGTTGAAATATTTCACACAAATTCTGAATAATTAATTTTAGAAGTCATCACCTTTAAAAAGGTTTCTGGGTGTACATGTGGGCACAGTCTGGTATGAACTACTGTGTCAAGTTGCTGGCAGATGACGAAGGAGGTGAACTTTATCCTTCCTCTTATACGTTGTTGTCATCTTAAAGCCCATCTGTGGGAGCTCACTTAAAATAGCGTGTTGTTATCCCTGTAAATTTCTGTAATCATCTGAAGTTAATCTCCAGTAAGGCTTCAGCGACTTGAGCTACAGTCCAATAATTTCATGGGTGTCAAGTGACTTTGAGATGGACTTTGTAAATCCTGTGCTGGGCTGTTCTTATGGTTAATCCATTCATCAGGAAAAAAAAAAATCTCTGGATGTTTAAAAGCTTATATGCACATATGTACTCTCTGCAATTCTCCAAGATTACATCTATTATCATGTTAGTGTGCTTGTACCACTTGGGCACCAGTCAGTGCAGGATTAATGTGTGTAATGTGCATTTAATGTACTGTACAGCCTCTGGTGAGCCTAAAATCTAAAGTCTGTGTGAACAAGGAATCAAATTTTATTAATGCTGTGGTGTTTTTGAGTGTCATATGGATCTCACCTCTATAATTTCCAGCATTTCCACTCTTGTAATTTTACCATCACCATCCAAGTCGTACATGTTGAAGGCCCAGTTCAGCTTTTGCTCAAAACTGCCTCGTGAGGTGATGGACAGGGCACAAATGAACTCTCTGAAGTCAATGGTCCCATCTCCGTTTTTATCAAAGGTTCGGAAGGCGTGCTGGGCAAACTTAGAAGCATCTCCATATGGAAAGAACTGCAAAATAAAATAATATTTGGAATTGTGTTAATGCAAAGGAGGGGGCTGTGTACCTGCCTGCAAAACACCAAAGTGAGGCATTTATGAAGAGTGGCTGGTGAGCTTTGTGGGAAACTGAGGATCTGCAGTGTAAGGTTCCCTAACAGTTACACTGGAATGATTATTAAAAACTTTTTTCTACAAAAATCTCTCAGGTTTCCACGAGCTATAATACAAATATATATAATGCTGCTTTAAAGTTAAATAAACTCGGTGAATCTTAAAATTAAGTTGGGTGTAAATGGCAGATTGAGTGTAATATTCTCTGAGTATGAAATGCAGCAGCCAGGGTGCATTCTAAGAGAATTTTAACCAGCCCTTGACATGTTGCAACCAAGTATATGCGTGGGATTGTTGTTATATAACTTCATTTATTTAAAAGAAAAAAAACAATCCACACATAACATAAAAACCCCACATGAACATATGTTCCATCCTGCCAACCAACATTCAAGTACTTAAGATGAGAACAGAGATTCAGTTAAACAATACAGTGCAACGCTTTTCATGTTTAATACCCATTAGCAGTGAACACTAATTGACTGTAGCTTAACAGAATATTTTAAATGACCATAACATGTAGTTTTTCAGCTGATATATTTTCCCTTCAGGAAGTGTATGGTTTAAGACATTTGAGCCAGTAGTTGTTCTTTCTGTGGGCCAGACTCAAGAAAACACACCCCTGAAGAAAGGAGGTTTTAAACCAGTGCCGAAGTCCCATTGCAGTGCAGGGACCATATACAAAAAATGTTTGTTTCCATATTCCCAGCACAATTTCATGGAGGTTTTCCTGCTCCTAAAATATAAACGTGCATTACTCCCCATATGAGAGCCAGCTTATTTTGTGCTTTTTAAAATCCCAGTTCTTAGTAAGTATTGCATTTATAATGTAAGTTTGAAGGAAAGCCTTCAGTGGCAGCTGAAGTGGAGCTGCATTTTACAATTTTCCATTTCGCCATCCAGAGCTGTCTCTCGCCTTAAAAATGCAAAACTTAGAGCTCAGCCAGCTGCTTGCACTATGGGGCCATGTGGGTCATGTCAGGGGCCACTGCTGTGTTGCCAGAGGGGTCCCAACCTGAAAGTTTCCTTTCAACTTTCTATTTTCCCTGATATCAATTTTTCAGACACCATTGTAGATAACATTTGCATTGCTGAATAGGACTGCTACAATCGATTCTCTGGCTCAGTGGCATTGCAGTCATTGCAAAATCCTCCTTTTCACCCCAAAAGAGAGAGCAGGGTTAAATTTTGCCCAACTCCATCCATTCACAATATTTCCCTGTTGTGAATTACTCCTAAAGGGGTACAAATTGCTGTATTATCCCAGAAGTGGTATCAAATATGCCTGTCTCACTTCCCAAGTATTTTTTTTGGGAAGATATTTGAACATGTTGTGGAGGCATGGAGTGAGCAGGACGCCGTACCCACTCCAATGGTAATTAATTCAGGATAACATCTCTGTAAAAGTTGTGATTTTCTCACTTGGCTTTGTAAGGGTCAGCATCTGGCCACTGCTTCTACACCCCTTCTCCAATAGCTGAAAGAGCATTTGATATTGTCTCCTCCTGAAAATCTGACTTCTGTATCTGTACTCAACCCAAGCCCTTTTTCTGTTTTGATAATCAAAACTGATGGAGCTGTTGAGGTGCTGCTAGTACCTTGAGGTACTGCTGCAGCTCTTTCTGTACTTTCTGCTTTCTGGCCTTTATATGATCATACTGGGCTCATCAACAGATACAAAGATATTTGGGTTCTCTGATACAATTCAGGATTGCAATGACTGCAGTTACCAGACCTTGCTCAATTGTTCTTTTAGTGACAACCTCAACCTTTTGTCAAAGCAAGGAGAGCTCCCTCCATGGGAAGGCTTCTTGGGCTCACAGCCCTGCATTCAGGGGCAGAACAAAGTGTGAATGTTATCCAAAACCTGAACGTTATTTGCAGGTTATCAAAAATCCTTATAGCTTCCTCTTCTCCATGATCTACCTCCCCCTCCAACTCCTGTACCAGCTGAAAATGTTAACAGAGGTGCTATTTAATTTCATGTGTATGTGAGGATGAATGTGCCCTTCTCCAATCCACTGCTGAGAGGTTAAGGAATGGCTCTCATGGCCTGTATTCCACCATGAATTCCATGTCCCCCACCTTTTATTCTTGAGAGTCTGCTGGCTGTTCAAAGCTGAAAGGACAAATCTTTTGCTTTTTAAGCCTGTGCTGATGACTATTCTGTGATGTATGTGTTACAGAACAAAACACTTCAAAATTTTACATTCTTCCAGGTATTTTTGCTGAGAGCTAACTGCTGCTGAGGATGCTGCCTGATCTCTGTTCCTGTGACTGTCACTCTACAGTCTCTAAAAAAGAAAGGTAAATAGCTGGAGGGAACTGAGACTGTTCATTTCACTGTCCAGAAAACCAAAATGCAGAAATGGTGCAAACATAGTGGTGAGACCAAAGAACTAAATTACAATGAAAAAGCACACCTACACAAAAGGCCAGGAAGTGCCAGACATTCAAAAACATGTAAGAGGCCAAGAACAAACTGGGGAATTGGGATGGGTCAGTGGCTGGAGATGCTGAAGACCATTTTTAAGTTGTTCTGGAACATATTTTTCAGTCTCCCACTGGAGGAGCATCAGCAAGCTGTGGCTACCTCTTTGCTGGTCAGACCATTAGCCTCATGTAGCGGGGAGAAAAACATCCTTCTAATTTTTTTATCACAGACAAGACCATGATTTTTTCTCTTCTGAGGTGAAGAAGACAGTGGCACTGCTCAGAGCTAAGCCTTGGCCTTTACAGCCTCATATGGAACCATTATCTTTTTTAAAAATTTTTTCTTTTTCTATTTGTCTTCCTGTAGGGAGCAAATGCAGTAAAAGTCCCCCTTTAGGGACTGAAGATGCTGTTCTCCAGTCTGCACCTGCTGATTTGTATTATTTTTAGCTCAGAACAACTCAAAAACATTGTCAAAACTTGTTTAAGAAACCTACTTGAAGATTTCCATTGGCCTGTTTTGAAACTATTCATAAATAAGCCATGAAGTAAAGAAAACTAAAACAACTACAGAGCAAAAGAAGCCAGCTCTGGTAAAATATTTTTTGCCTATTAAAACACAGTGAGGCAAAGTGTAAAGTCACAGGCTTTAACTACTTTCAGAGCAGTCTAAGCCAAGTGGCAATGGGAGACAGGGATCTCTGGAAGACAAACACCCTTTTTTTGTCAGAGGGAATATGAGGAGGGTGGTTTAGTCTGCCTCTGGCATGAGCTCAGTGAAATAACTCAGAAAAAAGTAAAGAAAGACAACTGGGATTTTCAGATATGCCTTTAGCCTTCAGTGTTCTCTGCAAACCCTTGACCAGGTGAACAATCTACATGTGAAAGCAACAACCTGCCACTGAAAAGGGCACTCCATGCACCAGCACTGTCTCCTGATTTACCCTTTTCATCCAAAAATCAAGACAAAATATACCAGCCAGTTCTATGAGTGACCCAACACTGTTCACTCCTCTGTTTCTGCTTCTCTAGTCTCATCTAGTGAAAGGTCTCCCTGGTCTGGAGAAAGGTGTCCCTGCCCATGTCAGGATGTTGGTTGGAACCCCATGATCTTTAAGGTCCCTTTCAGCCCAAACCATTCTAGAATTCATCTCTTGCTTGGTCTGTGTATTTTCTAACTGGTTAGATCAACATGCTGGGGTGTGAACAAAGTGTCATCTCCACAGTCAACTGCCAATTAGGAAAGGAAAAGGAAGATTAAAAAAATTCCATTAATCTGCTTCTAAATTTTGTACAAGAGGACTGTCATTCAAACAGTCCTGGAATCAGAATATCTAGCAAATAACACCTACAAATTGTACATAACCCTTGGGGAAACTGGTCAAATACCTGGAAATATTTATCTGCTTGGCTGCAGCTGCTTTAGCCTCTTTGAAGTGATGCTGTTCACCGGCAACTCAGTGATCAATTCATTCAGATCATCTCTGGGAGGGAATTATTGCAAAAGCATAAAGTATATGCTAAAGCATATGGCTAAAACTTTAGCATATGTCTAAAACATAAAGCAAAAAAATGCAAAATCAGCTTCCCCAAACTCCCCAGCTGGGGTTAGGAAACAAAAGGTCTCTCCATCCTTAATAGGATGGGATGGACCAAACCTATAGACTAGCCTGAGTGGTGCTTTGTTTTCCATGTGATGTTTTGTCATGGGATATTGAGATGCATTTCTATTAAAAGGTAAATTCTGCTATAAAACAGAGAAAACCAGAATTACACTAGTATGCAGAAAGCAGGGCACACTGCCTACACATGCCCAGGTGACAACTCAGTCACTGATGTAAGGTCACAGCTTCCAGAGCTGGGGTGGGAGCTGGAGCACAGAATGGGAGGTGGGAAAGCAGAAGATGGCACAGGGCTTCTGTATCCCAGGCTTGGAGAAGAGGGAAGAAGCAGCTGCTGATTCCCCTGTCAGAGGAGATGCCCCATTTGGGCTTCAGCTCTGCTGAGAGCTGAAGCAGAGAGGAAGAATGAGGGGGCACAGCCAGTGCAAGGAGCAGCACAAGCATTGTCAAGGCCAGCACATAAAAACAATCCAAGCATTAAACAATTGATGCTGTTATGCTTTAGGAAGGATTTACTTACTCTTCTTACCTACTTTATTAGGGTTTTATTTTATAAGTCTGCTAGGCACCCAGGTTAACTTTGTAAGTGGAGAACATGAGCACTTTGAGAATCAGAAAGTTTGGCTGCTTTTGAAAGCTCAGACAGGTGTTTTTTGATAGCAAACTCCTAAAGTTGAACCCAGATGCTGATAGCTTCTGGTCTAGCCTGGTCTTACAGCTCCTCGGAACCGAGGTCACTGGGGAGAGTGCCTGTGATGATGGGGAGCAGATTACTCCTTGCTAATTTTCCAAGAAGATGGAGTTCTGGGTTCCTGCCAGCAGCACAAACACAGGAGTTGATGAGATAAGAAAAAAGATTACTCTTTAGTTGTCTCCTTTAGAAAAAAAAAAAAAAGAAATTTACTACAATGCACTGTACTCTTGCACTTCATGTGTTAAGGCATGAGAAGGGGAAGAGGTGTCCAAGCTGTGACTGTCAGGACCTGTCAGGAAGGCTGTGCCACTCCAGTACCACGGTGACCTGCAGGCTGCAGCCAGTCCCTGCCACCACCTCGTTGTAAAAAAATGAAAACTAACGTAACAAGGGCATAACGAGGCCAGCACAAAACCACACAGCCACACATCTGTCCTTGTTCTGGAAGAGATCTGACTGCTGCACTCTCCAGCACATCTGCAGTGAAAGGTAGAAATATCCCACCTAGGAAACTGCCTCCAGCCACCTGGATTCAGCCTGCCAGAGGGTCCCAAGGAGTGGGCACCATCCACAGCTGTGGGTCTGTAGGTCTAGCAGCAGCTAAGCCACGGGGCTGAGCCTCTGGAGGGTATAATCTTGTGAACTACCAAAGACCAGAGTCTAAATGTCTCTCTAGATCCAGGACTCTGTTCTCAGTGTGTAGACCTGTGAGCTGTCCCCACCTCAGAGGTGCACTGGGAGGATAAATACAGATTTGTGATCATTTCAGATGCTGCAGCAGTGGAAGTCACAGAGCTGGCAAGAACTGGGGAGAGCTGCCAAACCTCATGGGTGTTTGCTCATGTCTCTGCTCAGCAGCTTTAATGCTGTGAACACATGTGCATGCAGAGACACGTGGGGAGCCTTATAAACAGCTCTTAGTTCTTTACATAAAGAAGAAATATTTAGATGAGTCAAGAAATGTAACTTCTTCGGTTCACCTGGAAAATTCACAACCTGTACAGGCTGAAGTGGGATCAGCAAGGAGTTTGTGTCTCACCCAGGCCTCCAAAGACTGTGACTCACCCTTACATTATGGTTAAGGACTAAACTGCTCTGTCTTGCAGGTGTTTCTAGACACCATAGAAATGCTCCTTTGAAGAATATGGAGAAGAAATATTTGAGAATTTAGGAACTGACCATGAATTATCAATACCAGTTTCTTGCAATTGCGTGAGACATGAATTAAGGGACCAGAGAACAAGCACAAACCACAGACTAAGATAAATGGAGGCTAAAAATCAAGAATAAACCAAGAGATTGGAGGAAGATGGATGGGAAAAGAGAAGCCATGCTTCTTCTTCACAAACACCCATCTGGCAGAGTCTACCTCAAAAAAAACATTCAACCCGAAAAGTTAATCTTTATATTCACATTTGTGGGGAATTAGTCATTAACTAGCAGGAAATGAATCGATTTTCAATCCCAGCTTTTCTCTGATTAGATTTGGACAATAAGAAACTTAATTGAGCTGTGGTAGTGCTATAGGTCAATACACTAGCAGCTCAGCTATTACTCAGTGCTAATAAAAAAAAAATCTTCAGGGAGAATTCTGATCAAAACAATTAGTATTGCTAGTGCTTAATGCCACAACTACCACTGATTAAATGTTATTTCTCTTTGATCTTCCTTAACTGAGCAGCAGCACTGGAACACTTTATTTATTTTAAATTTGGCAGAGTCTTCCACTACCCCAAGGTCAGCAACAGCACGGGGCTATCAGGATCCTGCTGGATTGTGGCTGTGTCCCAGCCTAATTACAGCTTCCCTTTTCTTGACACCGTGTTATCTCTCTAGGAATCTGGGAACATACCAAATGGAGGATACACTGGGCTGTTTCCTTTTTTTTTCCCCCTCCTTTTTTTTCTCGCCCCAGTAAAGATCATCTGACTCCTTTTCATTTCTAAGAGAGACTTTATTTTCCCAGTGAGTTTTAGTTCCCAAGGTTCAGAGTATTAACTTGCCTGCTGTGTTGTGAGGTCCTTAGTGCAAATTTCTCAAAAGAACAGGACTACAGAAGCATCAGTAAGTGCCATTTCCAGCCAAAAAGGGATTTGAAACACAAGTCACTAAAGTCTGAGACAACCATCTCATGAATATACATATGGAGCTGCAGAAAAAATACTTGTGCCTGAAATATCTGACTGTCTCATATACTTATGTAATGTGTCCTCCTAAAATGCCTCTACATATGGAGTTGTTATAGCCTGGTACTGCAGAAAGGAAACTGCAGAAAGAGAATGAAAATGGCTGTAGCTGGGCCTGTCAGAGAACTGATACTGAGCCAAAAAGGAGGAGAGGTGAGGGAATGGAACAGACCCCAAAGTCAAAGGGGAGAGCTGGGAAGGATGGCAGCAACAGTGGCTGTAGTTGATATAATAGAGAAGAGGCAGGTGGCAACAGCTTGGTGTGATTGTTTTTTCCCTGTTGTCCCTAAGCATATCCTATTGACTTTTATGTTCAGTACTGAGTTTGAAAGCAATCCAGCAACTCACAGAGGAACTGTACTGAAATGAGGTTTTGAATCATTTAAAATCAGGCCTGCATTTTAAACTGCTGCAAGGTCTGTCTCAAAGCTTTTCTTCTGCAATGAAGCTGAGAGCAGATAGGTTTTCAGGCAGCCTTCTGAAAACTCTGTACAGCCTTACCTATGAGATTCATCCCTCTGTAACCCTTCCAATTCTGTTCTTATTGAGACTAGTAATAAAAAAGACTCTTTTACCACAGTACAGTTTTAAGAAGACAGCTTTCCAAGATAATGTATTTTCTTCCATATCTATCCTTCTCAAATAACATAAACCCTTTCAAAGGTCAGTGCCAAGACTTACAAGCCCAACAGGATAGACAAACCTTGAAATACCAGCATTGTGGTGCAAAGAATCACGCATCTATGCATATATCTATATATACCTAGAGAATCTATATCTGTATACCTATAGAGAGACATACATCAAGGGGGTGGACTAAATCAGTTCTTGTTTAGAAATGGGACAATACTGTTGAACTCATTGATGTTTAAAAAAACCCACTTTTATTTACATGAAGTGCTGTGCACATTTGCAGTTCCACACGGATAACTATTATTATTGCTGTTATTGACAGTCACAGTATCTAGGAATCTTGGTTGAGCAGCATTTGGATAACACCTAAAGCTCCACATGTAAGAAAGAGGAAAAGACAGTGCAAGGAGGCTAGAAGATTTTTATTTGTGACTTGAAGGGATTTTCACAAGGGTGGGAAAGAAGACAGGAATGGTGCAATCCATTGGGTCACCTTCTGGGAATTAAGAAGCTGTATGGGCAGGTCTAGAATGAACCACAGGTATTCAAGCAATGACAGCTCTCAGGTACACTGACTCCTTGGCTTTAGCCTCACAGAGAAGGGGAGGGCTCTTGAACAAAGGGCTCTTGAACAAAGACTTTCAAAGGATGTCTGAAATCATAAAAAGGAGCATCACTCTCTTGCTCCTTGTCTGAAATGGTGCAAGAAGGGAAAATCCCCATCATATATAATTTATTTTTTCTATCAGTTGTGTTCTTTTCTCTCTGTAGAAAGAGATGTAGAAAACCTCCCTTTGGGCCATGAGGATAACTGCTTTCTCATCGAGGTGCCATCTCCCTGAACATGCTGTTGCTGGGCTGGTACTGGCTGTGGTCAGCCAATGGAGGCAAAATGTGGGTATTGATACTAGTGATACTCAGTACTAGATGGTTCCCAAAGGTGTCTCCTCTTTAGCGAAGAGGCCAGATAAAGGAGACAATATCATCCCACAGAATCGAGTTCCTCCCAGATTTCATCCCAATCAACTCCAATCAGCTCTTGGGGGATGCAGATTTTTGTAATATTCCATTAACTGGAACTTTGGAAAGGGAAAATGACCCACAGATTCTGTTTCCTTGGTAGGGTAACTTTGTATTATCTCCTTCCAGTGGGTTTCTATGGGTTTATCCACTCTTCCAAGTATCAGACACGATCACAAGGGCTCATTTTAGGGAAATCCATAAACCTATTACTATAAACTGGAACATGCTGCCTTTTGACTTAAAGCACTGAAAGTGAGAGGCAAGATTGCCTCTTCTCCTGCATTTGCCTGCCCTTAAATCCTTCAGTGCACGGTAACTTTGAATTTCAGCTCCTTTTTCCCATGCTTAAACTACCACTGATGAAAAAAACTATGAGTAGAGTGACCTCTTCTATTACAAAAAAGTCAACCAGCTATGGGCTTACCTGCCACTTAGTTCCTTCAAAATCTTATAATTATTCACATACTTAGTCTGCAAGAAACTTAACACTAGAATGCAGTAAGATCATAAAAAGGGATAGTACAAGATAAATTCTAAAATCTGCAGAGAATGAGTTACCTTTAATTAAAAATTATCTTTTTCTAAAAAGTGAGAAAAACTATGCTCACAAAAAATCCATCAATATGCATGCTTAAAAGAAAGCTACTACCATGCCCATTCTTCCAACACCAGGATATCTCATTGCATGCACTATTTGACATCATTACAGTGATTGAAGTTTCAATAACATAATTAGGAGCCATCTGAAAGGAAGACACAACAAAAAGCACTTAAGCAATACACTTCCCTGATGTTGATTCTTTGCTGCTTTATTTATCACAGAAGCTTAGTGTAGCTACATGTTTTCCTTTGGATTAAGTTTCCAGACCAGCTGAAGATCCCCGCACCACTTCAATTGTGCATGAAATTCTGAGCCTGACAAATGTAAAACTGACAACTTCACTGGACTGGTGAATAAAATTTCATTTCAACATCAGATGTATTATGAATTTTTCCCATCAGCTACAAAAAAAAATTCTCTAAAACCCTAGAAGTCCAACTAAATAAAATTGCAAGTAGCAAAATACAAGATCTATTTATAGTTATGGCAAAGTGTAGCTAGAGGCATGTATCATAATCAACGTTTCCCATTAATAAACATTACCTCAAAAACATGCTCAAAAATGTAGAGTGATGCAATTTGAACTGCCCAGCACTATAATTATGGTAACTGTCTCACACTGGGGAGCAACTTTTACATTTTCACGCTGATTAATGAATATGAGTAATAGATTTGAGTTCTCCCCCCGCCTCCAAGTTTTCTGGTAAACATGTTAAATAAATCAGATTGTAGGGTTTCATGAATACACAACAACAGCTACTCAGTCCTTAGCAAGCACATAAGAATGCAATAACAATAATAATGGCAAAAAAAGTTCAGTATTGAGGTGAGAACTCAAAGGAAGTTTGGTTAGTCATATGTGCCTTCAGAGAAGTTCATTCTCTTATCTTGTGAGAGCAGCACCCTGTATCATCCTTAATATTCTTGTACCCCAGAATCAATAAAGATTATTAAAATGCTGCATAGACATTATTAGTTGAACAATAAACTGTGTAATTGCCAACCTATTACACTACCAGCTGCTTTCCAAAAGGATTCTGGTTTATGCTTGCCAAGAGGGAGCCTCCCAGGAACACTGTTCTTGGTGAAGCCAGTTCCCAAAGCATCCGTTTAAAGTTTACAGCTGAGGCATAAAGGCCAGTTCCCAACATCCACAAGTTCTTTCATATCTCCTTTGTGAGATGACTGCATATAATGCTCTCTAGAGACAAGTTGTTTCTAGAGGCACAGTAACAACATATATTTTACACTTACTTGATGGACTCACACTTCATACCAGATGAAATTAAGGATAAAATATAATGGGTTAACTCTAGTAAGGTGTTAAATTCTCAAACAAATGAAGAATATCGAAACCAAAGTCACAAGAAGATGAGAATTAAACAAGAAAGCATACTCTCAATTGTTTGCTGTTATCACAGAGGTAACAGGTAGGCCTTTTCTCCAGCATGGGGGCTTTTCTGAATTTCCTCCTCTACTGCATTCCTTTCTCAACACACTCCCATCTTAGAGTCTTCTTGATGATCAAAGGATTTTGAGGTCAAAGACTCTAAACATTTAATAATCCATTTGCAAGAGGCATTCAATGAACAACCACTCTCTTATGGCAGCTGTCTCTGGATTGCAATGAGTTTCACAGAGACACCATGTGACATCTTTAAAAATACATGACAGGGCTGGCATTTCAACTGCTTTAGAGTTCACGTTCTTATAAAAATAGGGCAACTTCCCCCTTCTTGTAGCATGAGATCTTTATGGAGAGGTGGCAACATCTTCATAACAAAAGTTACAACCAGATTTCCTTGTAAAGAAATCTCAAAATTCTTTTCATCTTTCCTCAGTGACATCCAAACACCTAAGGGTGAAATATGCCCAGGAAATGACCTTCTACAAACCAGCCAGTCACTGAGGAAATAACAAATACTGATTGAACACGAAACACAGGAGAATTGTGTCTAGTCCCTGTTAAACAATAGGAGGGAAGAAACTTGAAATACGGACAGGACATGTCTAGAGAAAAACAACAGGCTACCGAGCTGATGGGTGCCAATCCTTTTTAGTGCTGTCAAAATACAGACAAGCTTATCTGCCAGGCTGGGTCTAGGGTCCAACTAGAAATCACAACACTGGCATTTCTTGCTGCACCTGGGATGGAGCCCAGAGGATACCTAGTCCAGCTGCCAGGGCAGATTTAGCAGCATCACGTGCTATGACCCTGGGAAAAGACAGTGCATGAGAAAGAAGGCAAAATCCTAAACCACAGCTCCAGAGTTCTCAAATTCAACATTTTAAACACTCACCCAAGAAGACACCATTAGCAGTTAGGAGCAGTATTTTGGGTTGTTCAAGTACACTGGAGAGGGAATTCTCTGAAATTTATGAATGTCAGTCAGAGAGTGCTTTCTGAGGTAGCTCGGCTCTTCTTTTCTTACACAAGTGTTGGCAAGAGCCTGCACATCCAATAGCTCAGTCTCTCCTGTTAGAATATGAGCAGACTGCCAACTCTTTGGAAGCTCCCAGAGCTGAATGACAAAAGTTTGCCAGCTGGAGACTCCTTGTGTCAAGGTTTTGGCTCTCATCATTTGGGAAACAGTGAACGTATACTCAAAGCAAGCACTGAATAAGGTAGATTTTTCACAGCTGTCTGGATTATTCATGAAGAAAATTGTCTAAATTCAATCTAAATAAAGCCCCGCTGGCAGAGAGAGAAGGTCTCAAATTTAATCACTTCTACCTGCTGTCAGCATCAATACTTTTTCCAGCCCTACCCTAAAAAATGTTTATATCTGGCTTCTCTTATTCATTACATTTCTGACACCCTCTCAGCTGTGGAAAAGTCCTGATATCCAACTGGTGCCCCAGGACCTACACCTCTCATCTGGGAATATACCATCTTTTCTTCTGGTAGCACTGTTTGCCAAAAAAATAGTCTTGTGAGCTGATGTGTTTAAATGGTTTGTCCCATTTAGCCCAACAAACACCAGTTCAATGCTCATTGCTCAATGGAGAGAGATGCTGCATCTTGGTGGGCTGATAAATCCCAAGGTGGGTTATAAAGCCCAACAGCAGGCATGACCCACATCCCATTCCAGGCGAGAACTTTGTGATTTCTTGGGCTGAATACATGAATATCTCAGTGAAGTGTTAAGATTTTAATTCTCAGCTGAAATATAAAATGCTATTTCCTCATTCTGTCTTAAAGTGATGATGTACCTATAGCCCTTCCAGATTTACCAGTGAACAAGACAGTCCTGTTGCACGTCCAGTAGCATGCATAAATATCTGCAATCTACAGCTACCTATTCCAAGTGCTGATCTGAAGTTACAGGGAGAGAAAGGGATGGTGTGGTGCTGAAGCTTGAATGTGATGCAAATTTGCGGCCACAGCATCATGTGTTTGAGACCTGTCAAAGCTGAAATACAAGTGAAGCTGTCACAGCAATGCAATGACAGCACTGTTCAGCATGCTCATGAAGTGACTAAAATCCAGGATGACTGCAGAGCCAAGGGGAAAAAAAGCTGGGTTTTTTTCCTACCCTGTGTACATAAATAGGAAAGATCTGGTTGTGTTGTCCTGTGAGAACACTGAGATGTCAGTCTAAAGCAACAACTAACCTAAGCTATAATTATAGAGTGGCAGAATATATTGACTTTTCAACTGAAATGTCTCCTTGGCTGTTTCTCTTGCTGCAGCAGAGCTGTGTTTTCACAAGAGGGCAATGTACATTTTCTAGCCACAGCAAACCAGTTTGTGCTTTTCCCCTGACAGATATCAGCATTCCCATTGTCTCAGGAGAGACAACGATCTGTAAATGCAGCCAGCTATACCAATTTGTAAGATGTGTACTTAATAACAGGTTTTCAATTTAAAAAAGAGCTGTTTTCACACCTACAGAACTCTGAGTGATCCCAAAGTGCTTTGCTGGTATCAGTCTAATCCCACAACCTACGCACATGGGTGGACACCAGAGAACCTGCAAAGCCAAGCAACAAAACAAATGAGCTTGTGAGATCACACATAAATAAGCCATCTACCAGCTTTTATACCTGACCGGTCACCTTATTACTTTTTGGGTCCATCTGCTTGGGGCTGTCAGGTGAAAATAGCATGGAATTTGTTTTAAGTAGGGTTTAGGAAAACTCAAATTCCCAGATAAAGGATCATCCTGCATTTGCAGACTGAGCCCCCAGTGAAGCACAGCCTGTGTAACACGTACCAGGAGCACCAGGGTGGCTGCCCATGCATTGCAATCAAACAGCACATAAACAATATGCCCAGGACTGATGCCAGAAGGTGCAAAGCTCATTGTTTCGGTGCAAATCAGTTATGCAACATACAGACATCAGTTATACAACACACAGACATCGGGAGGAGGCACCTGTTATTCACACTGAGTGGTGTGGAAGCGCGTAACTCTCCCCAGGAAGACTACTGAGAAGTCCAAACACAACTACGAGAAACAGCATTTTTTGAATTTGGATATTGGAAAGAATTATCACATCTGAATCATTTACAGCTCTCAAGCCATGAAAGTAAATAGCACACTACTGAGAGGGCAGGCAAATTTCTGGCTGCTCTGAAAAGCCCAGGAATTACAGTTTCCATGTAAAGCAGGTGAGATCTTGGTTTCCAAATACTTTGGATCATGAATCTGATCTTCTTCCAAATTCTCCATGGAAAGGTTGGTTTTTGGTTTTAGGCATTAGAAACAAACGCCAAGGCCAACTGATGAGCTAAGAGGCTTTTATGTCTGTGTTTCTGAACAAGTCCCAACCACTTACTTAGTCATTTACATTTGAATACATTGCCATTCATTGATTTCCATTGCACTGTTTAATGCCAGGTTTTCAGCTTTACTTAAAGATTGTCTGAAGGTGAGGGAGAGTATCAAGTGTGAAGGACCTTCCAGGAACTCCCACAGTTTCATACCACCTCAGCATCTGATGCTGCTCAACACTTCTGGGCTGCTAAAAGCTAGGCAGCATCCCAAGAAGCTTCAGGGAATTGGCAGAGCTCTGGGGCTCTGCAAACAGTGACCATTTTCACTGGAAACAGTTACAACATTGGAAGGAAGGTTCCCCCAAGTTCCTTAGCTTGGATCAAAATCCTGTGGGCATGTCCTCCCACGCCTGGCGAGCGGATGCAAGGAGGCTACAGCACTGCTGTACCTTCAAAAGCCCCTTCCACCACCATCTCTTTTCAGTTTAACTTGAAAAGATAAAAGCAGTTTAATCTTTCCTGCCTTCAACTTGAAGGTTTTGTTCTAAATATATTTTGACAGCAGAAATAAAGACAAAGTTTTAATAGAACTAACTGAACCACAAACTGAATTATGTACTTCCATTTCAGAAGACAATCTCACTGCTAATAACATCACTCTCCCTCCAAAAGCATGCATGACAAAATTCAAAGCATTTCTCTGTTCCTTCATGGCATTTGGTGTCTGGCAGCAGCTGTGCAGCACAGAGAGCTGCCTCTTACACGTGTATGTGTCATGTGTCTCACCCGCTTTGTCCAGGAGCTGGGGTGGGACCATCTGAATTGCTGAACCAGTCTGTCTGGAAAATTTGTATGCTAGCGGATTGAAACGCAACTGAACCCTGGCAACATCCCTGCTTTGGATCTCTGCCTAGAACCTTTATTTCTTCAGTGTTCTCTGGAAACATGCAGCAGCTGCAGGCTTTCTGTAGGACCCCCACCCCAGCAATATTCCCCTAGAATGGAAGCACATGGCAAGGCAGGGTCTAAACTGTACTGACAGCCTAGAGCATCTTAATTTTTCAACACTGGATTCTTTATTTGGTTCCCATCTTACAGAAACAATAGCAGTCACCAAGCAGCTTACTAAACCAGGGTCAAAACCTGAATAGATGCCTTGCTCACAGATTTGTTCTTAATTAGCCAAACACCCTCTGAAATCACCAAAAGTGCCAATCAAAGGAAGGCACATTTTATTTTGTGACCACAAGGAAGGGGATTGAAAGAATTTACATTGGCTGCTAAGCATATGCTCTAATGACCACCACTGGATTATTAGTAGTGACCTAGATGTAGAAAGCTTTGATCTTCTTACTCCTGGTTTATTATCCAGTTTCTAGATCTCTTAAGGTCAACCAGAGTGAATGAAAATTAGGATGTGTGTGATCCAAGAAAGAGGACCATGAAATATCGATCCCAGACATTTCACTGACTAAAGCAGGCGCACACCACTAAACATGATTAATAAGAGCAAGCCAGGAAACAGCATTACATTTCAAAGAAGTCTAAGGGTGAATAGCTTGAGGAAATGAGATACAAAGTCTTTCACATGTAGGTCACCAGTTTTAATCCAGCTCTGCTCATAGCAAACTCCAGTCATTAATATCAGACAGCTGTCTGGCAGCCATGTTGAATGAGATGGTGGTCTTTGTTTAATTGCTAGTGGTATCTGCAAAATATAACATATCCACAGAACTGCAATGCTGTGAAAAGTCTAAGCAGGAAGGTCAAGGACTGACTGGGCTTTGACAGAGGATCTCTACTCCCTTACCAAAAAGCTTCATTTCCTATTTGTGTCAACCTGATATATCTCAAGGGCAATAAATCTTTGTGGGTGAACAGAGGATAAAGAGAGCAAAAAACAGTTCAAAGAGAGCTGTGATAACTCTGCTGCCTTGAACTCAGACCAAGGCCCAGCTCCCCAGCTGGTGGTTCCACTGAAGTGCCAGCACAACACCAGTCCACACTGGCCCAGGGCTGCTCCCTGCTGCTTCCAACAAGAGCAGCACAAAGCCAGGACCAGCAGCTGCAGGGGCAGACATGTGGAGCCAGGGGAGGAAGGCAGAGAGCAAACCACGGCCACAAAAAAGAGACTGAGAAGGAAGAAGGTGCTCTGAACAAGCCTAGAGGATGACAGTTCAGAAGACGACCTTAGTATGGGTCTTTCCCCACATGGATCTGGTTTTCACATCTTGGTCCAGTAAGAATTTAGGATGTGCACTGTGGGTCCCACTGTCTATCAAAGGGGTCAGAGAGGACACCAGGGGCTGCAGAAACAGCCTGGCCACATACCACTGACCCACCCCTCAGCCCAGGGTCCCTCTCCAGAGTCACAGCAACTTGCCAGTCGAGAAGTATGGTGTGGGGCGAGGTTGAAGTTGAAATTCACATGATTGGAATAAAGGGTCCAGCCATAAATGATGAGTAAACAGAACTCTTTGTTTCTGCCTTTTCAAAGCCTTTCCTTTACAATAAGAGAAAGGCCTGAATTTCCAAAGCCCATGTGAAATACCTAACAAGCACCTCAGGAAATGAGAGAAGAGATTATTTTACAGCTTGCAAGACAAAATCCTCCCAATTGCATATCAGAATAGAAAGCTATGATTTCTACATTTAACTAAAAAAAAAATATTATTTATTTTTGTGGGTTTTTTTTAGTAAAGGCCAGGTTTAAAAATTCAACTTTGATACATAAGAGCAAATGGTGATTTTTTTTTTTTTCTTTGTCACTAATAACAAGTGCCTTTGTTTTTTGGACAAACTTTATCTCACTTTATCTGTCCCAAACCCAGGCAGTCCATCTCAGCTAGTTATCAAGCTTCTCTCAACAGTGACTGAAGAGAAGCAGTCACCTCCAACAGGAGATTGTTCATCTTAAACTAGGAGGATATTTGGAATAGGTAGGATGAATTCTCCTCTCAGGTGGTGGTTGCTGGAGGTGCTCAACGCATACCTAGTTTAGACTCCAACATGACAAAGTTAAGTAAGTTAAACACAATCTTTTGTAACCTGGAGTGACTCTTCAAGCATTTCATGGACATTTTGCATGGATATTTTGGGTTCTGTCTTGACCAGTGTGCTCTTGATGCTATTATATAAAGCACAGTACTTTCATGAGTAATAGTCAGATTGTCTGAAGGTTGTTTGTGAAAATGACAAATCAAATATGTGTCTAAAAAGAATAGTATAGAGTTAAAAACGATGGGTGTATATACTTCTTCTTCACAACTACCAGTGCTATTTAAACTGCTCAGAATAACAAACATGCCAAAAAGGGAGTCATGGGTTTTGTTTGGATTCTTTTAAAGTGTTTTCCTTTTAAAACTCCTCCACTCTCTTTTGGAACTGTGTACATGACATTCAAGAGTCACATTTGCAAGTACTTTGCATTCAGCAATATCTTATAAAAACCAGTGCTCTTTCATATCACATTTTACATTCTATACTGATCATTCACATGGCCTCTCCAGCTGTGACACAGGGACACACTTCCTAACCAAACTGTTTTTTTTATTGAATGTTTTCACTAAGTAAATGATGCAGAAATGAAATGAAGTAAAACAGCCCCGGGTGAGTTCCCAATTTCCAGGCTAGGTCTGCATAGTACTCTCCAAACAGCTATCCATCAGGCTGGAAGGCAACCACCACTAGATGGTGGTGGTGGATGCCACACATGGGATACCTGGCATTTCTTGGTTGGCTTTCTCACAAGTAACACTTGGGGACACCATGCAGACCTCCACCGTGCTGTAAGTCAGACATGATCCTGGATCTCACCCCAAGCAGGAGCCAAGTGCTTTAACTTGATACAGGCTGTTGTATCACTGTCAAAAGCCGCATAATGGAAAGTCTTAGAACTTTGGAAAAACATTGTGCCCGGTGTGAGACAACTGAGCACTGCAAGACATTGACGAAAACAAAAATGAGGAATGCGGGAGTTTCTCTAGACTTCATTTAAAATAATCACACTCTGCCCCGTCATGCTACAGCTGCCTTTGTTGAATTTAGCTCCTTAATTGGCAGTGGAAACCTTTTTGCTTTCTCTCTTATGGAATTTACATGTTCTGCTGCTCTTCCTTCAAGCAATGTAATTAAAAAGCCTGCTTAGCATAATTAATTTGCAAACAGGTTGGATGAAATGGGATTGTATCCCAAAGGCTTTTTCAGCATTAAGTGGAACTACTTCTTCAAGTATAGTTTAATCTAGAGTCTCCTGCATATAAATTTCTTGCATTTTGCATTTTAAAAGCACTTCATTTTGAAAGGTGCTACAATTGGCAGCCCAGTTCTGACTTGTGCTGCTGATATGGACCTAGATTATACAGCTCATGCTGAAAACCTTGTCCCCAGAGCATACAGTCCCTGAGCAGAGGGAGGCTGTGCAGTGAAGAGCTCATCTGTGTTGAGGAGTTTTTTTCTGAAAACAACTTACCTTCCTCAACAATCCTCACTCCAACCTGATGTGAAACAGCAACATGGCACTTTAGATGTTAACGGGAATATTAAAATCAGTCCTCCACAGCCAACCAGAGGAATGCTGAGGAAACAGGGAGGGAGGAAAACTTTCCCCCACAGGGAGCAGCTGGGACCTCTGCCCCTGTGCCACCGCTCGGATCAGTGGCCATCGTTCCCCTCCCAGAGCTGTTCTGCCACCTGCACCAAAACTTGGCATTATTCCTCCCTCATTTGTAGGCTTCATTTTAAGTTGGGTTTTTTGTTTTGTTTTGGGATTTTTTTTTTTAACTGAGAATCTGTCCACTTCCCTCTCCAATGGAGAGATTTCAGCTTCCTCCCATGACAAACTCATTTCCAAAGAGTGATAATAAATCAATCATTATGGCATTAACAGCTTAATTCTAGACACTTTTAATCCCAATACAATCACCAGTAGCTGGCAACAGCAGGCAAATGGAAAGCCCTACCCCCCCAAACCTCATTTAAAGCTAATCATCCCAGATTAGAAACAAAGAAGATTATTTCAGTGATCTAACCTGAGAGAAGATCATTTGGGTAGTTTTAAAAAGAGGGAAGTACACTTGTGATGTGACAGTAATGGACAAGTGATGCAGTAAACAGTCCAGTCCCCTTCATCACACTCTTTCAACCACTGGAATTTACATGGAGACTAACAGAGTTGGTCTGTCAATTCAAGGCAAAAGGATTATTCTCTGTTAATAAAATCTGATGTGTTGTAGTGAAGCACCTATTAAACTCAGCTGTCATGCAACAAAAGTTGTTTAGCAAGCTCATGGTTTCTAGTGATTATTGATATTACCTGCCAATACTATTTCTATTTAAGCCCTAATTATGCTGCTTTTAAAAGCAGTTATTTCCTAAGACAAGCTGTACTGTTCATCAAGGAGTGAACTGAGTGATGCTTCTCAAGATATCACCAATGGAGAATAGTGGGGAGAAAAGTCACTGGACTTTATCTGTTGCTTCATGACTGGAAGCAATGAACATACACGATGCTGTCTGAGGCACTGAACTGGTCATTCCTCAGGAACCAGACAAGAATCTCAAATAAATGTCAATTTAATAATGCTTCTAAAACATGGAGGCATTTGAGCAAAACCAGTTATTAAAAGAGCTACTACCTTTATTAATGAAGTCCTCTTCCACACATAATCACTGCATCACATCACTGGAGAGTTACAGGATATATCACAACTAAAAAGCCATGAAAATAGTTTGCAGGGCATACCTGAAGCCTTGAATTACAAACTTATAATAGACGTGGAGGTTTATCATGATCTGTTTGTAAGGCTAGTAATCATAACCTACTGTAGTTTGAGCAATAAATTTAAAATCATAATGATAAGACAAAAATAATGTAATACATTTTATCTTGTTTTAAATTATTAATAGAATGGGAGAGAAACAAGTACTTGATTGCTTCCATAGGCTTCATAATCTTAATTGGTTAATATCAAATACTTTATTGAAATCGTTAATAATTTAGTTTCATTATTAAGTACGATATTGAACAAGCTATTAAACTTGCTAACAGGGGACAGATAACCTCTTGAGCTGATGCTTAGAGAAACTCATCATTGCATCTCACAACTGAGTGCCCAGGTGAATTATCTGATACATCAGAATGTTTCAGTGCATGGTGTTGTCTTTCCTCTGTGACAGTATTATGTGGATATTTTTTATACAAAGCTTGCAGATTTTTTTTTTTGAGACTTTTATTCCTCTGCCTTAATTGCATGAATCAGGGACAGAGACTCAAAACTCATTAGGGGAAGCCAGAAAGACAGATGCAAACATGCACACAGCTCAATCACATCATCTTTATTTCCTTAAGAAGGAAAGCAGCAAATATTGCCCAGACAGATATGACAGACCAGCTCTAGGGCCAACCAGTGACCTTGGCCAGCAGCTGTGATGTGGCACAGCCCAGCACTGCTCCCTTTGCTCAGCATAACAGAGAAGAGGTTGAGGGACACTGACAAAGCCACATTAATACCAAGTGTCAAGGGGACCTTACTGGGAGCTTAGAAAACTAAGTTGAAATAATTCTTTCCACTGGCGGTAAGATTGCATCTCAACCCCCAGTACTTCAGGGCACTTCTTTATGGACTCTAGAGGAGACAGAGACACAGCTTTTGTGGAAAGGTTTGATTTTGCTTTGGTGCCCTGCTCCAGGAAGGGCTCTCCATCCTGGGAATCAAAAACTGACAGACACAGCCATCTTCACAGCACTTCTAAATCTAAACCCCCCATCCTCCTGGACATTTTTCATTGGAGAATCAGCTCTCCCCTGAAATATTGGCTCAAGTGACTAAGCTCACCCTCCCATTGAGCAGGCACCTAGAAATACACCTTGTGTGAAGAAAAAAGGAAAAATACATTTCCTCTTGAATTTGTCCAGTTAGGTTAATTGTACACTTTTTGTTTCTTTCACATGTCTATTATGCTGGTACACCCAGGATCTCTTGGGGACACGCTGTTTGCACAAATTCTTCCCAAAAGTGCTCTTCATCTATACAGGCTGTTCACGCTCCTTTTCCCAAATTAGCCCACTAGAGCAATTCACAGCTCTTGCTGGGGAAGTGCTTCATTTCTTTAAGACAGACTGTCAGCACCTGGATTTCACTTCTAAAGCCTGAGTATAACAGAGTGATGCTTAACTCATAGACCTTACCACTGAATCATCCATCCTGGGTCCCTCTTTCTTGTCTAAAACAGACAAAGAATGATCTCTCATGCTGAGACAAGAAGAGATCAAACCCAAGCACAGATGCTGTAATAAACTGGTCTCTGACTTGTGAAAAATAAGGCTTGCCATGCAGAGCAGCCACTGCTCACATAGTTTATTGACTCCACACAGCGTGTTGAGCCCTCCACTAGCAGTGGAAGGGAAAATAACAACTACATTTTCTTGGTTGCACACCATGGTGGAGGGATAGCTCACTGACATCAGTAAGCCTTTTTGCCAGAAAGGTTCTCTTATATACAAGATGAAGATCTCTTTTAAAGACTAAGCCAATGAGAGGAAGACATCCTTAATGAGTTAAAAATTTGCCTCAGAAGACCAGCCAATCATTTATTTGGTCTTAATTTAGTGATGCTTGGTTCTCCAGAGGAATTAAAGACTGCTTTGGCAGTTGAAACCATCTCAGCTTTTGGGCTCTTTCCTCCAGTCTGTCTGTTACCAGCACTGTCCATCTGACTCTGGCTTCTCCTTGTATTTGTAGATGGCTCCCATTTTACCAGCGGACTATTTTTGCAGGAGGTTGCTCCTATTCTCTCTGTAGGTGAAACAGCATTGCCAGCTTCACAGCACTGTTCCTCACTCCCTCAACACACAGAACAGCAATTTGCAAGGACACTTTTGGGTGACAGCTCAAAGAGGATAGGAATAAAGACTACCTGCTTTTTCTGGATCTGCCCTATGGTCCCAGCTCCAAAAGCTGCTGGTTCAGGAGTGACAACATAATCCCTGTCCCCCGAGGAGTCCCAGCTGGGGTCATGGTGAGCACAGCTGACAGCACAACCATTGGCAAGCACAACTTCCCACTGTTAGAGCAGGTGCAACGGAGGCTATGCTCTCCTCCAAAATCAGGGGAATTAATGGATTCATTCTCTTGGATGTTAACCCAAGGACACAGTTCTTCCATTTCCAACACTACTGCTGGAAAGAATGATTAGCTTTTGCCTTGACTGATGTCATCCAGATGTGGGTTTTTTTTAGAATCATAGAATCACTTAGGTGGGGAAAAACCCTTAAGATCATCAAGTCCAACCATTAACCTGATTCTGCAAGACCATGACTAAATCACAAGCACTATGTCTACATGACTTTTGGCTCTTTTGTTTCTGGGGTTTTTTTTGTACTTACAAGTCTTTTATTTGTGACCCATGATCCTATTTATCCTCAGCCCCATCTTGTATTTCACCTTCTCCCTGGGTACATTAGCTCAAATTCCTTCAGTTAAGTTAAAACATGTGAGTGCAGGTGAGAACATTCATTGGAAGTACTAGCATGAGGAATAATCAAAATATTTAGTGGTTTATTTTTCTTCCCATGGTTTTTCTCCACTGGTGCTGATGACACAATCTCTTTATTCCAAGCACTTCAGGTTGGCGCCTTCAGCGCTGCCATTCAAGAAGTAATATGATCCTCCTTCATGAATCATAATACAGATGAGAAAAGAAAAAGGTAGCCATACTCTGTGAGATAGCAATTACTGCTCTGAGAACAGCAGTAAGATTTTCAAATGAGATTGCTTCTCCTTACAGCTTTAAACATATCCTTAGGGAAAAAAAAGACAGTTAAGGCTAAGAATACGTTGCCCTTCAAAACAGCATTAACATAATATAGACAAAAAAAAAAAAAAGTAATACGAGGCACAGGAAACCAGAAAATCCAGTTAGAGACCCTGTATGGATGTTAAAGTGAACAGCTGAAAGGCTGGGGTTATCTGAGGTGTACTTGTTTCTCAAAGTTCCTCTGCACTCAGTAGAGATATCCTTGTTCTATCTAGAGAGAATTCTTATCTTGTTTCAATAACTTTTCTATAAAAAATCTAGGAGACACTAATTTCAGTCTGGTGAAGGGCTTTGCTATACTCTTTGGAAAGTCAAGGAAATGGTATCAACCAGATTATCTGTACATAGATGTCCACGTACACCATCAGACACCTCTAAGAGGTAAGGGAAGAATACACAGTGTTGACACTCACCCAGCAGACTTTAAATACATAAATAGCAATGGATACATTTCAGACTTCATGCTAGTGATGCTGACAGGGGAAATATAGCTAAATTGGACAGAGTTACATGAGTGCTGAAGAAAATAAATTTGTTTAGTCATACTGAACCATTGATTTAATCTGAATTTTTGCATGTCACTTTTTCCATGTCATTTGCCATTTTTTTTTTCTAAAATATAGTGTGGTTTTTTTACAAAAAGATAAACTCATCCTAATTTTTTTGAATTCTGTTACAAATCCAGTTGTTCTGTTCTTATTGTGCACAGCTATAAATGTGTATCTTTTTTATTTCTGCATAGCATTTTGTTTCATTGTTTTCACAGTCTAAATATTTTGCCCCAAATGTCACAACAGTTTCGTTGCCTCATTTCAACAGTTTTGTTAGTAAAACAGTGTGTACCAAAGTGCAAACAATACACATGAAAATGCTTTGTCTCTTACAACAGTATTGCTAAGGGATTGCATGTATATACATTGGTTTCAAGACAGCCAAGGGATCTACAGAATTAGGAATTTATTGCATAAACTGCCTGGCTAAAATAACATTTTATGATGTTACATTCTCATCAAACTGTGTCTTGAAGTGCAGGAATGTGTAACCATTTTCTACAAAACTTCCCTTAAATGCTTTAATAAAGACAGTTAAATGTGTTACTTGGCATATAGTGTTATTCTAGAGGAGGGAATGCCTTAAGGAATTATAAAATGCCTTCAAAAGTAGGGAAACATATGAACAGATTTTAGAGGAGAATAAAGAACTTCTGCTTCTGTTGAACACAATGAAAATCTGTCACTTTCTCTGCTCCAACAGTTTGAACTTGCTCGTTGAAAACTTTCTCTGTCCTACAAAAATTTTCTTCCCACTGTTAACATCATTGGCAGCACTGCTGCAGAATCGATTTGCCTGTCCTGTCAGTTGTACTGCAGCCTTCATGGTACCTCTTTCTTCATTGTACCAAGGCACAAACACAGACTGGGTCTTCACTTCAAGCAGAGGATGTTGCCTGTTATCAGTCACAGTTTCAGAGGAAGCAGCATTACACATTCTTCCCACTGCAGGAGAGCTCCTCCTTTTCAAAATGTCTCCTTGAAGTCTCTGTTGCTACCCAAGGCTTGACAATTATGCAGCTGGCGCTTGGGTTGTGGCTTCTGGGGATCTTGGTGTTGTTTCACTCTTCACATTTATTCTCATGGTCCGTTCTCCTCCCTGCATGGCCTCCTCCTCCAGTGCAGACTGTACTGCAGGGTAAAGGCCGTCTTTATGCCTTGTGTTGGTGCAACACTACTGATCATGCACCCTTAGACTTAAATGCTAATGCCATTAACTGCAACAGCATTTCTGACATCCAAACCATTTCTTAGAAACAGTGCCACCCAACTGAGCCAAAGCCAACACCAGAAACGCTGATGGAAAAGAAAGCCAATCAAGCCTTTGGAAAGCACTTGAGACTGACTCATTTCTTATCCAAATATAAATACATTTGTCTCTAAAAGAAGAAGCAAAATCACTATGCAAAATACTATGAACCAAACTTGGTTGGAAGTGGATGATCTTTAAGATCCCTTCAAACCCAGGCCATTCTATTATTCTATGATTTAGAAATACTACATGCATTAAATTAAATTAAATTTTCTTGGTGATATTCTCCCTATTCCTTAGTCCCCATTATCCAACATTGTATGTATACCTAACACTTCTTGGTAAGGTTTGGCAAAGCAAAACCAATCTGGTCACAGTGTGTTTTCAAGAAAACATCACCAAAATATAATAAAGTGTTTGATTTTTTAAACTTTCTCTAACACATTATATCACCCTTATTCCCGTGTTTCTAGAACAGAATTGTATTCTTTTACCTCCACATTTCTACACATTTCCGAAAACACATTCCTCACTTGTTTTTTTAAGTATATTATACATCTGTATTTCTATCCATCCTCTTTAGAGATCTTTAACTCCAAGCTTTGGCGGGTAACTCAGCCCCGTTGCTTAGCAGCAGCTGAGGCACATGTAAATGCAATAATGGAAATTCTCGCGGTTACAAAAGTGGAAAGCCTTTGCCTGCTAAAAGCGGATGTTTATAAATCGTCTGGGAGCGGAGTAAGTGGCACTATTAGATTAGAAAAATTCTTTCCAGCAAAATACAGTTTTGAATACAAATCCAGCTGGCCTGACACAAGTAATAGAGACTGAGGCTAAAAAAGCAAGAGTCAATATTTAATTATGATTGCTTTTATATATTGATTACTCCAGTATTTTAACCATCATATGATTACTGGTAAAATAGGCCACTCTCCATTTCATTTAATGGGTGAAATAATGGGTTCATGAAAGTCAACCAGAAAACTTTCACCTCCTTTATAGAACTGGGATTTCTTATTATCTAAATCTGTTTTCATTAAATCTTATTTTAAAAAGCATTGATCCAAGTGTCAATGTGGATCCAAAGCCAACTGCTTAGCACTCCGCTTTTGCTTAAAAAAATACCTGTTTTAATCTGCATTTGACAGATCCATATGCTCACAGAAACATGCAGATTACAATTTAAGCTTCTTAATTCTATGGTACCATCAGCAGAAAGGAACTTAAAATGGTCTCCAAACTGAAACAAATGAACTTGAGAATGACACCAGTCAATGATGAGAACTGTCCCTTCTTACATGTACTTCAGTATCTTCTGCATTGCTGGCATGTAACATGCAGAGGGGTGAGCTCCCCTCACACAATTTATCTAATTTACATCTAATTTGTCTAAGTCTAAAAGACAGCTATGAAACATGAGAATCCCTCTGTAGTGAAAGAAGAATGGCACTTCCATAGCATCATTAATTTCTTTGAAAAATAAAGGTTTATGGTCAGATTAATTCCTTTGAGAACTCTCCTTTGGTCCATCAGCTATTAAAGAAACAAAGGTGGTTCTGCATAAGGCAGACAAAATGAATAATCCCATGGAACTGCCTCTGTCTTTCCATTGACTCTAGTGCAGCCTAAATAACAAATTAGCCTTCAGATGGCAAAACTAATCCCAACCCTTGGCTCTCTGCTGAAGCTCAATGGCAGAGATGAGGGTGACTAAATAATCAACAGTCTGTGGGAGAATGCCCTGGATTTTAACTGACAGACCCTGCATATCATCCCCAGAGGTGCAAATAATCTCCTGAAAATTAACTTATGTCTACTTCCACCTCCAACCCAGACTGATTCTTACAGTCTGTAAAACAGTTATTTTGATACACAGATCTTGTTGGGGACTTCTTTGACCTAAAGATAATTTGAAACCTCAAATTTTGCTCAACAGTGTAAGATTCCCTGAGTTCTAGCTCCATTTGTTGTTTATACATTGCATATTTATACATGGCACAAGATTGTTTTTCTTCGCTGAACTCTGTACAGGAAAAGGAAGAAATAACAGATTTTCCTATTCTAAATATTTGACAAAAGGTTTTATTTATTTCAACGGAATGCTATTTATTCGTGATTTCTTTCTCCCTTCTAAGTATGCTGGTTTGTCAGCTTGTGACACTCATTTTCTATTCATTTTCATCAGCTGTGTCTCTGGCTCCCATGAGAACACTTTAATTTTGTTGCATGGCCCAGAAATATGATAATCAACAAATATTTCTAGGCCAAATCCATTGTCACAGTGTCAGCAGGCTCATGTGAAATACTGATGCAATTAAACACTGATTTGCCACTCCATCTCCCAGCAAGACAGATAAAAAATACAGTTTGGTTTACATAGATCTTTTTAAATTATCCCCTTTAAAAACCTTATGAAAGATAATTGGTTATACTGAAGAACCGAAACAGGAAAAATGCTTAATACTTTTACGGTGTTTTGCATTTTACTGCTGTACAAACATTAACTAATTAAGCCTCACAATACCCAAGTGAGGAATGGAAGGAAGCATTATTATGGTTATATATTATAATTATACTGTCTCATTTAGAATTTCCTGGGTTTTGACTTTTAAAGTAATTATTATAATTATCACAAAACTAATAAAAAGTCAGAAACAATCTTTTTTTTTTCAGTATGAATATGCTCTAAGCTAACCAAATAAATAGTTTACAAATGCCTAAAAGCACACTTTTTCCCATGTATCTCAGCTTCTGTTTTCCCTTTGTCCATTGAGTCCACAGGATTTGATTTTATTTCCACCAAAGGGGAAGAAAATCTTTTCAATGACCACAGTAGATCCTTGAATTTAACAACAAAAAGATAAAGAATGTGTGAAGTAAGATTATCTCTGTGATTTTTACCATTCCCATAAAACATTATGAGATCTTGATATAAAACATATTTATAAGTTCCAAACAAAATTATAAAATCTGTATGATATTTTGCAATTGGGATTAATTTTTAATTATTACTGTTATTATGCAAAATTGCTTTTCTCTCAAATAGGTCTTACCAACGCCTGGATTTTTCTTCCCAATTCCAGACATCTAACAGCTCACCGGCACCCTTTAGATACAGGTAGATAGGTTCTTTCCAAGAATGATTTCTGCCATGTCTCTCATACATCTATCTCGTAATGAGGCAATTTCCCTCTGGAAGTGCCTTTGCTCTCCACTAGTAGCCAAGTCCCACGCATTTCTCCTATAATAGTGGAATTTTCAACATCTATAGGGATAAAATCCACTTGATTAACTATACAAAATTGTCATACAACATTTGAATGTTCAATTGGCTCCATCATAATAGCCAGTCACTGCAAATTCTTAGAAGTCAACCTCAACTTGATCATCCTCTGGGAGAATCTTCCTTATGAGGCCATAATCAACCAAATAATTTGGAAAAGGATCTCATTTAGTTTCTTTTTAGCTGGAAAGATAGTTTCCTTCTTGTTTTTTTAATTATTTAGGATAGACCTAATAATAATAATGTTTGTAGAGTGGATCCTGCAGAAGAGAAGAAAGATAAGTAGTCTAATGAACCCAAAATATACACAATAGTCTTTTGTTGGCAAGTGCTGGAAAAATAAATAAACAAATAAAGATCTGATCATTTATCAAGCAGGTCAGGCCAAGATTAATAGAAGACACAACAGAGGGATGGGATGCCATCTGGAGGGGGCTGGACAAACTTGAGAAGTGGGCCCAAAAGAACATCATGAAGTTCATTAAGGTCAAGTGCGAAGTGCTGCACATGGGTTGGGGCAATCCTAGCTATGAACACAGATTAGGAGAACTCCTTGAGAGCAGCGGAGAAGAGCCTGCAGAGAAGAACTTAAGGGGTTCTCGTGCGTGAAAAGCTGGACATGAGCCCACAGCCCAGAAAGCCAGTTGTGCCCTGGGCTGCATCTAAAGCCCCATGGGCAGCAGGGCAAGGGAGGGGATTCTGCCCTTCCCCTCTGCTCTCATGAGACCCCACCTGCAGTGCTGCTTCCAGCTCTGGGGTCCCCAGCACAGGAAGGACATGGATGTGTTAACAGCAAGTCCAGAGGAGGCCACAAAGATGCTCAGAGTGCTGGACAGGCTGAGAGAATTGGGGCTGTTCAGCCAGGAGAAAAGGAGATGTTGCAGAGACCTTATAGCAGCCTTTCAGTACCTTAAAGGAAGCTTACAGAAAGGAGAGAGAAGGACTTTTTATATGGGCAGATAGGGGCAGGACAGGGGCAATGGTTTTAAAGTGAAAAACGACAGATTTAGATTAGATGTTAGGAAGAAATTCTTTACTGTAAGTGTGGTGATGCACTGGCACAGGCTGCCCAGAGAAGCTGTGGATGCCCCATCCCTGGAAGTGTTCAAGGCCAGGTTGGATGGGGCTTGGAGCAACCTGGTCTAGTGAATGGCCATCCCTGCCCATGGCAGGCAGGTTGGAACTGGATGATCTTTAAGATTCCTTCCAACCCAACCAGTACCATGATTCTAGGATTCTAATTTTAATTGATTAGTGTTCCCACCTTGCAATGTAGAAACCAGCCATAGCTCTACTCAGCCTGATAGGCTTCCACCTACCCAAACCATGGCTGGAGATGGTGCTCAGTTCATTTCCCTGTTAGAACAGGAAATTGCCATCAAATGCCATCAATAGGGGTTTTCTGCAATGTAACTCCTTTTCTGCATCAAGTTGCCAATACAATCCTCTTGCTAGTTATAGATAGTATTTTGACTGCACTTTCCTCATGACACTAGAAAGACCATCTGGCTAAACAGATGTGGTAATCTGATTTGTTTGGCCAATGAGCTGAAAAAACTCACAATGGCTTGAATGAGAGTTCCCAGGAGTGCCCAATCCAGCATCTTCTCCTCTGTGCTTCCAGATACCGTGTTTATCACTTCAGGAACAGCTTGGTAATGGATTATTTGCTTGTGGGAGTTACCAAGAGAGAAGGAATTTCCATACAAGAGACAAAAAGAGGTGACCATATTTTCATCACAAAAAAAATTAGTCATAAGGCCATCTGTCATTCTTTTGCAGTGTTTCATATGTTATAAAACAAGAAACTGCTAAAATGCAAGCCAAACCTTGGTCCCACAGAAGGTGTCAGATCTCCCACGGATTTGAAAAGGACTATTGGTTATTCAATCTGTTTATTTACAACCTTATCTAAAGGCTGCAGTGCAGGTCTTCTCATAACCATGTGTTTTGTTATACATGTATAACCTTAAATATGGAATTGCTTGTCTATATAATGTCCCCCTGCAAACATTATCTTCAACATCTGTCTTAATTTTTAAGCCCCTTAGGTTTATAAAAATAAATGTAATTTTAAATCTTCCAAAGTCTACAGCAAGTTTACACTTACCCAACCTCAATTTCTTCTCTTTTAAATTTACTTTCATTTCTCAAGCCTGTACTGTTTGATATCACCATGTATATAACTTGCATTACTGCAAAAAAAATTTAAAAAATTAAAAAATTAAAGAATGCTTCTCCCCCCAACCTATGGCATTATAAATTAGAAATTTAAATGTTTAAAGATCAAAAGGAAGGCATTTCAAAAATTTTTCTGGAGACATTTCATTTTAGGTCAAGTAAAAGAGTCTGGATAATTCCTTTCCTTGAACTGTTTCTCAGCACCATTAACAATGATTAATTAATTATGCCCATTCATTTTGCCTTGCTATGCAGCATCTTGCCAGAGCTTGTAAACTTACATTTTAGAAAAGTTTCCAGCTATAAGGTTCTCCTTTGCATAAAGGATCAGGTTGGCTTTCTGATAGTGGACTGCCCTTGTCTTGAAGTAAGGAGAGAGACAAATTAAAATAAAATGACCAAGCCCCAATCATAGGCTGAATGAGCACAACTAACAGCAAGCTTCTCATTATGCTGAAGACACAAAGCCAAGTCTGCAGAAACTCAAAAGCTGGAGAAGAAAAGGACAGAGGTACAGACATCCCACCAGGCTTCACCACTCATCTAGACAGTGCCCTAGGCAAGAAGGATAGGAGCTAGCTGAGAAGGAAAGAAAAGCACATTATGGGTGAGAAAAAGATGGGGATGTATCTGAAGATTCCACAAGCCTGACAGCCAGGATTGTATAGGAGTTTGGAGATGACAAGGTTGCTTCTTCTGGAAGAAGGAGGGCACTTTGTTCCTTGAGGAGGAAAGCATTTATTTTTTCATTATATTGCATTTTGTGAATTTAGGATAGCAAGAATTGCGGCTTTAATGCAAGAAATGAGTTCTGGCAATTTAAAAAAGCACATTTTAAATCCATCATGGATTATATCAAAGAACTCTCCTCACTTTGGTCAGACTCTTACCCTCCACCATAATGCTTCCACTTCATCATAAGTGTGACATGCACTGTTACCACTTCGGTTATACAGTAAAAGATCTACACAGTAACTAGGGACTGCATTTCTTGTAAAGAGTTTCTTTCTCCCTTTGTTTTTCTTTTGGCTCCATGACATCCTGTCTGCACAGCAACACGACTTCAGCTGTCCCTTGACCCAGCTATTACACCAACGTGCTGGCAATAAAACCCATGTGAGGCTTCTTCAGCCAGTGAGCTACGTGAACTCGCTCACACCACCCACATCCAGGACTACCACGGAATTTTTATATCGCTGTATAAAAGGGAAGTAGAAAAGATACAAAGTGTTCTGGCACACTGATGTACTTTGCAGTGACATGGGCCATTCCGCAGAAAAGAGTGGTCCTCTTAGGAATACATACTGGCTTTCACAGCATTATATGTAGAACAATATTTCTATGAATCTGGAAATGTAAATATAGCTCAAAGTACTCTGGCAACACGTAAGATACACACGCACGAGCCCAGAATAGAAGAGAGCAAAGAAAATGATTGAGATGAACCATCACGTGGAAATAAAAACGCTGGGTACATGTATAGAAAATGGAAACAAATAACTGAAATCTGCCTGAAGGCAAGCACTACTGGTGATAATCCAGGGATAATGTTTTTGTAGGGATTAACTGTTCTGGAGCACTTTTCCCATGTGTAAAGCACAACATACTTTTTATTCAGATAGGTTGATTTGGCAGTCTCTTTATTTCTAGCAAAAACTATTTATTGTGCCTGTGAAGAAAAAAATTCCAGCCTTGGACAGCCAGAATACAGTTTTTCTTTTCTCTCCCACTGATAATTGCTTGCTGGATAGAGCTCAAGAGCTAATTTCCCAGAGATAGTCCACTTCTATAGGATTATTAGAAGCTTGTGTGCCAAATTAGTAATTTTGAATCTTGTATCTTTAATAAATTTGGCTACCAGTTAATGTAATTTTTATATTGAATGTGTTCAATTCATCCTTTGGAAAGAGGTTTCATTTCTTTAGCAAAATGTCATTATTCTTACAGAGAAGTAACAATGAGGTACAACACTTTAAAAGAAACTGCTGGGTACAAAGACCAGCATTTACCTTTTGTTAGCAGTATTTTTTTACTCAGTTTTATTGCTGTGGACCTGCTGGTGATTTTCTGTATGAGAAACTAAATTTTCTGAGAATGAAAATAGGATTTCCTTTCAGGTTGTTTCAGAGCATGTGCCCTTTCTCAAAGACACCCTAGGGTAGTAGATACAGGAAGCAGAAATATCCTTATTCCTACAATTCTTGGCCGTACATTAGAATAACCCCAGAATTTATGTCTCTGGGAAAATAACCTCAGGTCCATTAAACACCATTTTCTTGCTATACAGAAAAACTCCTGGGGAAAAGAATCTTAAAAATAAATGAGTGGATAGACTAATACACCACAGGGGCTAATTTGTGGCACTGAGTAAGCAATTCTAACACAAGGCCACTAATTTGTAGGGTTTCCCTTGTCATATACAGTATTTAATTGTAGCAAGAACTAATCAACAGATAAATAATTGCTTATTGAAGCCAGGACTAATATAGCACCTTTACAATTAAATATGACTATTACTACTATAATCTACAATTTTCAGCAACATGTTCTAGGCTTTAACCCCAGTTTTCTTGCTGGGCTTTTAAGAAGCACAGTGTAGTAGAACTCAGAAAATGTAGCTTTCTCAGGCCAGGTGTTATCTGAAGCATTGTCTTGTTTTCAAAAAACACAATCAACCAAACAAATGTCATGTATGGAAATTATATTTTAAAATAAACAAATATCTAAAATATTTAAATATAAAATATAGGGAAGTTTGACTTCTAAGAGTAATAAATAGCGTGTTAAGACATCCCTTGTTCTGTACACATGTGCAACAGAAGAGATGAAAACAATTGTGCAATGTCATTACTGTGAAGCTGATGCTCAGCTGTACCTTTCTGTGGCTCTAGATATACATGAGATAGTGTGACTGTATTCCTCTAATATTTGGTCACTATTAAGCAACCGTGAGCTCAGAAGTGATTGCCACCTAAATTACTTGTCCTAATCAAGAAGTTTAATGTGTGTATATAATGTTTGTACTGACTGTACCAACCCACACACAACGTAAGACTCAGTGTGCTGAAGATGTTTTGTACTGAAATGTAGACTTTGGACCTTGAGGGAAGGAGATGTGTTTTCCTCCTGAATGAAATTAGGATTGTTAACTGGGCACAGGGAACAGCACCTGACCTGCCAAGGTGTGGGTGAGAGGGTGAGTGGGAAGCAGAGGGTAGGTGGGAAGCAGTAATTTCACAGAAGAAACAACTGCATCCTTTCCTGCTGGGGCTAAGGCATGTGTGTGTGGATGGAAGGACTCAGAAGGAAGCTAAGGACATCTGCAGTTCACCAGGACCACATCCAAACAGCATCACCTTCCAGAGACCAGCATCTAGCAGCTGGATGAAAAGCAGCTGGCTGGAGATTATTCTGGTGAAAACAGATCCATGCCAGGAGGAAGTACATCCCCTAAATTCATCTGCATACCTGTGATGCCCTGTGAGACTTTCACAACATAATTTCTTGTTTTAGTTGATAGATTCTTAAACAACTCCATCATTTCAGTTAAACGAGTTAAGCTATAATTATCTGCACTGACACATACATTTAGGCAATCTAATTGCTGCATTAATAAACAACAACACAATTAAAGTTTTTCAGAACCAAAAAGGTATTTAGAAGAGGGACACAGATACAGCCAACATGGACACGAGTAGTAGTAGTAGCTGGAGCCTGTGAACACAAAAGAAAATTCAAGGACTGTCCCTTTTGATCAGTCCCTGTGTGTTTCATATTAGCACCAGGGACAGGAATCACACAGCCAAAATTCATATATCTTGGAATAGGGCTTCATCCATCTCCTACCCTGATGGGTTTGACAGGGAGGAGCAAACTAGAGAGTATCTGTCAAAGAAAGCTATGAAGAGTCATAAGTATGCTCAGGGGTGTGTAATCTCCTGGTAAGGGATAACAGCAATCCTAGGGTATATCCTACCAAATGAAAGGGGACCTCTAGAGCCATCTAGAAATAACTTCCTAATTTAATATACTTCTTCTGAAAGCTGCTGACAAGGTCCATATACAATTTTATTTCAATTAATGACATAAGAACTTTAATTGCTTTTTTTGTAAACATGGAAATAATCCCCAACTGATATTCACTTTGAGGTGAACTGCAGTATTGATTTACACTTTTGTATATACTGCTCTTTCTCTGGACTACAGGGAGATTTTATTTAGAGCTGCATATTCAGTTCTGGGCTATTCATGCAACCAGACAGCCAACCTTCACAACTCCTTAACCTGGTGGATTTCACACCACACTTTTCTGAGAATGCTTCATATGTATTTTAGTAAAATGGCAAAATCTCCTCCTGCCTGATTTTCCTTGTGTTGATTACTTTATTTTCCAAACCATATGTTTTTCTCATTTTGCTTTGTTTGTGATTGAATATGAAATTAAGATAGCTACCTAATTCTCATGCCAGGTAGCAGTAAGTCATCTTAATTCGGCAATCATTGGGTTTGTCAGTGCAAACAGTCTATCCCTGTGAGCCTTAATTAAACATGAAAAGATGGAAATTTACTCTCATTGAAGAAAAAGAAAGTTGATATCCCAAGGTACTGGAAACATTCAGACTACGAGTAGTAGAAATCTGACTGTAATGTCAACTAATGTCTACATGATAATAAAAACTGTGTTTAACTTGGTAACTAACCGAGCTCCCAAATGCTTTTCCATACCACAGTACTCTGAAAAAGCACTTGATGTCTCATTGCCTGCACAGCTATAGCTCCCCACAGCAGCATGTGTTTCAGTGGCAGCAGTGATTTGCCATCTCAGCACAGCACAAGCAGATGGAGCAGGCTGACACAGGCACTGCCTGGCTGTGAGCACCATGGTTCACTCTAATGCATCCCCTTTAATTTTTGAGACTTTCACACCCAGCTACAGCGACTCACAGCTGTCCATCAAGTACATATTAGTATGGTAAATTAACTTTCTGCAGGACTGACGAGTTTCCTGGGAGGAGAGAGGGAGGAGAAGGTGAGGCACGGAGTCAGAGACGGTGCAGTGGGGTGAAGGGATGCAGTTCAGAGCACCAAGTTCCTGTCCATTCCTTATGAAATAAGAATGCTGTTTTCAGCTCCAGGCTCTGTGCACAAGTGAGATATTGAAAGCACACTTTGATACTAGAGGAAAGCACTTCAATATTTAAAACCAAAAAACTTTAAATCACAGTAATTCACTCCAGTGCTGAAATGAAGTGCCCTGGCTTAAGGCTTCCTTCAGGAACCCTGTAATACTAAACTTTTTTTAATAAACTAATCTAAAGCTTTTTTTTAATATATTAAACCAATAGAAATGTTTATACTTCAAGAAATGTGACAAGAAGAAGTCCCTGAAAGACCCTAGTTGAATGCTTCTCAAGTAACAAAAACACATGGTTACTAGCCTTCAGAATAGGGCTGGTATCATCCTAAAAGGATGAACTGCATTTCAAAATCCAAAATCCTGTATCTAAAATACAGGTTTCCACTAAGACATGGTCAGAGTTTAACTGTAGAGCACAGAAACCAGTGTAGATCTAGAGAAGATGTTTGATTAACATCTGGCCAGAAGTGCCATGCAGTTATGTGCATGTATGACTCCAGGAAGGCCTTGCCAAGACATTCTGTAGGAAAAAAGAACAAACCCTCACTCCAAAGAAATGAAGTAAAGAACATTTACATTTTGACCCATGAAGTAATTTCAACCCTGACTTTGCATCAAACAAATGGTTTAACCTTTTTGTATTTCAACTATTCATACATAATATAGAGACTTTATGTGCTCCATTCATGATGATTTTTTTTAATTTCAAGACAAGGGAAGACCTCTGAAAGAAGTACAGTCAATATTATCTCTCTCTCTCTCCTGCACATCCTCAAGGATTTTCACTGCTTTTGTGAATACTCTTCCTCATGATGAGAAGGAAAGCACTGAGGTGGGATGAAGGGAGGTAGGAAGCAGAAGTTTCAGGATGAAAAATGTCTGAAACGCTTGACTTTTGCAACGGATTGTATAGAGGTTGTGAACCACTGATCAGTCTGGATAGCTGCTGTGAGGACTATGTAACAGTGGTAAAATCAGCATTGTTACAACAAATAGTAGGTCTGAACACGGTAACAGCTATGGGACTTGGTGCTGACAGTTCAGTTTTTTTTTCTTTGAGCACTTTCATGTTAGCAATGCCTCTCTCCATCCAAGCTGCAGCACTCCTTTATTACCCTTCAGGTAACCTTATTAATGAAGAGTGTTTTGCTTCAGAAATAATCACAGTATCCCAAATTTATTGTTTTGATTTCTCAGAGGAATACAAGATAGATCAAAGGTGAGCTGTAAAGGAAAAAGGTCTCTTACAAAAATGCATGACAGTTTTGGGAACTGGTGAGCTTCCTTCAAAATAAAAGATGAAGTGAAAGTAATTTGTGTGTTATTGTTGGAAAATTTACCCAGCCTGCATTCTTTTATCAGACTATGGTGGAAACTAGGGCATGCATGTAAATGGTGATATTTTTAAGCTTTCTAGGCTGGATCATCTTGTGCTGTCTGGATGTACTCTCTTCAATGCCTTGGAAGTCAGTTTTGAGCACCTCCAAGAACCACATATACATAATTATAGATATATTCAATACTTGGTAATAATCAGAGGTTTGGACTAAACCTTTGCATTCCCACACATCTGCTGACTCTGTAAGCCCTGGAGATGCCTTTAGACAGTTGAACTGCTTTTTGGATTCATGTGACCTTGATTCCTGTCTCTTCCAGACACAGTGTCAGCATATGTTGCTGATTTGTTCAAGCATTAGGAAGATTCATTCCACTAGCCTGGATACTCCACAGGCTACTCTTTGGAGCAATTAAGATTAAGCTGTTTAGATTCCATCTCTTAAATTTGTCTGACTTCCTCATTTTCCAGATTTAGAGTCTCCAGAGAAGATCATCTGGAGGATATGGGCCATTATATGCTCTGCAACACGAGCCAAAAAAAAAAAAAGTATTTTAGCCTTTAAAATTATCCACTAGCCGTAATACTGAAAGTAGAAAAGGACTTGTCCTTCTTTGCTTTTGAAACTTTTTTTACCAGCTTCAGGACCCTTACTTTCATCCCTTCCCCCCACCCCAGACTTAGTTTTTAAACCATTGTTGCCTTTAAATGACAGGTCCCAGTGTGCACATTCTTCACATGTGATGAGAAGATCTCTCCAGACTCTAGATCCAGCTTGTAGGACTGGACACTAATGGTTAATGGAGCTTGCACCAGACTTCACTGCACTCGGGTCTCACAACGATAAACAATTTTGGGAGCTCAGCACAGTCCCAAGAGCTTAAGTAAGGATCAGGAATGAAAACTCCCATTAGCTTCACTGAGATTAGTGTTTCAATCTAAACGGACTCCATTCCACATTGTTAAAGGCTCTCAGTATCCAGTGTTGTGATTTACAGCCATATTTTCAGAACTGTTTGCTGCCCAGCATGCTGGTCCTCTTCTGGAAATTACTGTTTTCAATTTGTTTTGCAGCTTAAATGAGAATCCATGTTTATTTACTCTATTTTGTTTTTCAAAATGGTTGCTGTTCTTTAAAGCTCTGTTTATTAAAGACAGATTTTAAAATCTGTTCCACAAAATGATACGAAGCCCAGACATTATTTTTCCTGGGATAAGCACAGAGACAGAAATGCAGCAGAAAGGCACATTACCAGTATCCTCCCCTTCCCTGAATTGCTCAAAGTCAGCTTCAAAGTTAACACTGCCCTTCGGAGTTTGTTTGATTTTGGTTTTAAAAGTAAGAAGCATTCTGACCCTTTGTTTTAAAATTCATGGAGCACAATCCCAGCTTCTGTTTGAAATATACAATAAGCCTTTTATGTGGTTTAGGAGTAGACCTGCATTTTGGCACAGCACCTGCCTGTTCATGTCCATAAGGAGAAGAAAACGAATAACGGCAAAAGCGGTTTTGTATGGAAAACATCCAGGCAACAAGACCATGCCGGTTTTTTTTAGCCAAGTCCTGTTTGAAAAGCAATTGCAATCTCTTTTGGTTTTAAAGTCCTCAGAGCCCAGTTTTAATATAGCTTTGGAGCACCAAGCACATTGCTCATCCTGAAAAGCACTCCGCAGTGATAGTGCCGGACCACAAGCGCAGTTGCTTTTCAGCACACTGCCATTTAGATTCTGCTATATTAGCTTTCTTTTCATAGGAACTTCACGGAACTTCTGATGAAAAAGATAATATCTTTCTAATGATTTACAGTAATTGTCTCAGATGTGCAAATTTGTATTAAGTGCTTAAGGAATGCATTAAGAATTTCTACCCCATCAACTGTTTTACAATTCCCACAAGCAAAACTTCTATTGAGGCCAGTAACATTACTGTCATTCCTTTCCACCCTCTATTTCCCTATCTAGATGTGCACTGCTCCTTATAGAGCCATATTATGATGTCCCCAGACAAGTGCTATTTGTTGCTCTATTTGTTTGCACCAAAAATTTCTAAAATAACAATATTAGTTTTATTATTCCATATCAGTTTGAAAAATTCAATAACACAGCAGTAATATTAACCAGTTTAAAGACTTTTTAGAGTCATCTTTATAATTAAATACATATGATGTTTTCTGTGTTGCAGTTAAATTCAGGTCGTATATCCAGCAAATATCCTGTCATATTGTCCAGAAATACTGCTGGCACACCAGGTGTGATCTTCTGGAAGGTAGCAACAAGGCTAAAGTCATTGTGTGGGTAGATAGATCAGTATTTTTGACAATTACATATAGTATTTCTACATTTTTTCAAGACACGCTGTAGTTCCACAGCAACACAGGATTGGTATAATATGCTAAATATATTAATTATATTTGGCATAATATACCTAACATTGGTATAACATACCTTAGAAGTATTCTTGTTATAGGGAGAGCTTAAGTGGCCAAAGCACACTCACAAAACCAGCACAGCTCTACCAGTTAAGAGATGATCCCAGCAAACATCAGTTTCTGCCAGTACAACTGCATCTATGTTTGGGACATCTGTAAACACAGCTGTGCCATTCTGGAATCCTACTTTTTTACAGCCACTGAAAGCCTGAAATCTAGCTCTAACCTGATATTTTGAGGAGCTCTGTGCCATCTTTAGAAAGATGCTAGTCTGTCTTGAAAGAGGCTGCAAATACACCCACTTAAATTTCAATAGATTTTTGAGATTCTTTTGTTCTACACATTAAAATGAAGGACTAGAAATCAGTTCCCTTCAAGGCCGGAAATGTGAGATGGAAGCAGAAAATATGACAAAACATTTGATTCTATTTAATGAAATAGCATTATTTTTTTGTTTTTTCTTTTTTTTCTTCATTTAAAAGTTGTCTATAAGACTCCAAAACATAGCTAAATAATATAGGTGCAAGAAATTCACAAAGTTACTTCCTTTAATGTTAGCATTATACCATGATCACGCCTAACCCTACCCTTCCAGTTAAAGGACCATTGGTGCCTATTTCTATTAATGCAGAGATATGCTTCTCATGTTCAGTGACCCAGTTCCAAGAAGTATCACAATATAGAAGCCTATTTTCCACTTACTAAACATGCATAATTCCTGTGAATATTAGCAGTGATTATGTGCACTTACACACTCTAGGGCATATTCATCTAAACCCAATGAATTCAAAAGATCTGAAGGAAAAAGTGTTTGGCCCTCTAGACTGCAAGAAACCCTAAAGAACGATAGGAACACTCAAGAGTTTTTTATTGGTATATTTTATTTTAATGACAGTTTTGTACATTAATTCCTTAGCTCTCTGCCCACAATGCAAATGAAGTTTTATGCAAGATAAAAGAATTAAGGACTTTTTAGGAGAGAAAAAAGGAAAATTAAGACAGCCAGTAAGGATTAAGCTTAACAGTTAGGATATTCTCTTTGAGGATGGAAATTCTAGGTTCCAGTTTGTCTCATGCTATTTCCTACAGAAAAATAGGTTAATTGGGATACTGCCAGCAGCCCAGAAGGTCGTATCTCATAACAGGTAGATAAATGAGAGGGCAGGCAGTGCAGATTCAAACAGAGACATGATAATTCACATAATGGGTAAAATTGGAAGACACCACAGTAGATCATCTGGTCCAGCCTCTCCACTCAAGCAGGGTCATCCCAGAGCACATGGCACAGAACTGCATCCAGAGGGTTCTGGAATATCTCCATTGAGAGAGACCCCCTAGCCTCTCTGGGCAATCTGTTCCAGTGTGTGGTCACTGCACAGTAAGGAATTTCTTCCCCATGTTCAGGTGGAACTTCCTGGGCATCAGTTTCTGCCTCTTGTCCTATTGCAGGGTACCAGGAAGCAGAGCCTGGTCCATCCTCTCGACACCTCCCCTCAGATACTGATGGGCACTGATGAGGTCCCCTCTCAGTTATTTCTTCTCAAAGCTGAACAGGCCCAGCTCCCTCAGCCTTTCCTCATAAGAGAGATGCTTCAGTCCCTTCATCATCTTTGTCACCCTCTGTTGGACCCTCTTCAGAAGCTCCATTTCTCTCTTGCCCTGAGGAGCCCAGAAATGGACACAGCTCTCCAGATGCACCTCACCAGGGCTGAGAAGAGGGGCAGGATCACCTCCCTCAACCTGCTGGCAATGCTCTTCCTCTAATTGATTCAGTTTTCTACAGCTTAAGGAGTACTTAAACTTCTGTGATAAAGGTAAGACAATTACATTATCTTTGTCACTTAAAAGAGAAAGCAAAAGGACTCCAGTGACTTGATTTTGCCTTTTCTACTGTTCTAGATAGTTCTCTGCAGTAGAAAGATGCAACTCCCATATGAAAACAGGTGCATATACCCCAGAGAAATTAGAAGTTAGCACCAGCTCCCATCCTGAGCAATACCTTGTGGTTTTGCACATTTGTTTACGAAATGTTGGCTTGAGTTTTATCTTCCTCAGAATGTTATCCACAGATTTCTCCCCCTCCCATGCTCTGTACAGACTGTCAGGACAGCTAACTCAGTGTTTCAGTATTTAGGTCTCTTTGTGGCTCTGGGCTTGCAGTATATAACCAACTTTTCAATAAACTATTCCAAAAACTGCTGAGGCATTCACTTCATTCAGCACCATGGAGGGAAACATGAGCCCTAACTGTTTGCCACAGATTTTGTATCCCAAGAAGAATCTATCTACCCAAAAATGGACCAGTATTTTTAATGAACCTATGATATTGCAGAAATCATTAAATATGCAACAGTATAAAGTATATTTCTGCCTATTAGCTGCTTATTTACAAGGGGTATTCTTGACTAAATATTTTTATAAACACTTCCAGTAAAAGTGCTGGAAATAATTTTTCTGTAAAGTCCATTTGTGTAACTGCTATTTATTTTAAGCACTGGATGATTCGTATTCATAATGGAAACTTCAATAGCAAATGTTTCCAAGCCAAACTAGAGTAATTCCCCCTTTAGTCAATACAGTCTTCATCTACATCAGTAAACAGCACAGTACAATTGATGCAAATATGTAGAGTTGGAAGGGTTTGTGTTGAGGGCCTGACATCCACATCACACATGTTCTGAAGGTTCCATTTCAGACCAACCCGACTTTTTAGCAGGCATTAGATACAGTAAGACATTAGGTGTGATCCCAGGACACATCCAGCTATGTTTCATAAAAAAAAAAAAAAAAACCAAGCAGTTTTTATGCCTTAAGATTGTGCACCCCACTCTGCAATTTTGATGGAAGAGAAGTGGAGACAACCAGGAAATTCACCTCAAAGTATTGCTAACATAAAATGATCTTCAAGCTGAGGATATTTTCTACTGTGTGTGAGTAAAAAAAAGGAGTTTTCTTTTCCTCTAAGTTAGGTGACCAACACCTTTTTATCAACACACACGAAAATGCACCACACAGCTCTCACGAACAAAGAAACAATGTCATCTTAGGTCAACGTAAATTGGAAATGAAGGAAAGTCATGTATTTCTTTTCAAAATATATTGATCTATGGAAATCTTCTTCAATAAAATCCAGTTCAGAACAACAGATAAATGTCATCATTCCAAATAAGTTCATGCAGAGGAATTACGAATCAATACATGCTTCATGCATTTTCACCCTGAATATCCTTTAAGTGAACTGAAATGCTATAAATGTAATCATAATGATTTGGGTCTCCTGCTGGTCGCTCGTCCTGGAAAGATCAAATTTCACATCTGGGGATTTATCTGCAGCCAGCAGCTGGGGCAGACAGAATGTCCTACACAGGAGAAGTCGCCACCACGGCCAACACTCAGACTATGAGCTCCTCAGAGACATTATTTTACAAGCATTTCTGTGACACAGAGAGAAGTAAAGCTCTGGATTTACTACAGCTAATCACATTTCTCCTCTGCAAAACAAGTATTTTGCCCCGTATAGACATTAAATATAGGATGACAATAAACTGGACTAAATATATGGTGGTGCCATTAGAGAGCAAAAATGAAACCCCAGAACTACCAAAGCAGGGGAGAGAATCATATTTGATGTCCATATCTAAAGATACATGAGGCTGTAAAACCAAAAGCTGGATATTGCAGCTTAGTAAGATTATAAATCTGTCTTCAAATTTCAAGAAAAAAATACTGCTTGTGCTCTTCATGTTATTTTTTGCACTACCATCTCTGCAAACATGATATTGAATTTACTCTCTGGTATGTCTTCATGAGTAAAGTATCTTGTGAAATATCTATGAGCGCTTCAAACACCCCTTTGAAGGAAGGAAGTTCTGACCTATTTTCAGAACATGTTTTTTCTCACAGCACACAAATTCATAAAAAAAACCCAATAACAACAACAACCAACAAAAATGACAACAACAGCAAAAAACCCCAAAAAATCCAAACCAAACAAGCAAAAAAACACAACCCAAAAAAAAACCACCCCCAAAAAACGAACCAAAAAAACCCCCAAAAAAAACCAATCAACCAACCAACCAACCAACCAAAAAAAAGCCCAAAAAACCAAACAAAAAAACCCTTTACTGTGATTTTCCAAAAAGAAACAATGATTTCTGAAGAGTTGACATACTTTATAAGGAATTTTGTAAAGACCTTTTACTTTTCCCAGAAAGACGTATGAGAAATGACAGGATGTCTGCTCTTGCTGAATGTGAAGTGAGTGCTGTTTAAAATGGAACTAATAAATTATCAGTCAATAACCAGCACAATACTTCAGGCTCTACAAATACTTTCATCTGAAAATATAATTCATTACAAACTCATTTTTTCTTAAGAAAAGGATTGCTAGGCAACATCTTCTTCAGCCATAAATATTAAAATATGAAGACAGAAACTTATTTGTGTAAGCTCAGTTAGAAGTTTTTGCTAGAACCATTCATTAGAAAGAAAAAAGGTCTAGGTAATAATTTGCGAGGTGATCTAGTTCAAGGCTGAAGAAATTTAGGAAAGAACTGTAGCATACATTTGAGGGAAACAACAGTCCCACTTGTCTACAAAAATTGTCAGTGTGCTCAGTATTAACTACTTACATTTGAAAGGCTGCTTTATTTTTATTCAGCCTCACATTGTATTTACGAGCTGTTCTGATCCTACAGCTCATCATTGCCATTCAGTATTTCTCCTAATTAACGTTACTTTGAAGTCTCTGACCTTTAGGCAGACACTCAATTCTGAATTAAAATATAATTATTTTTGTAACATGAATACACTTTTTATGCTACCCCCATGTTCTTGTTTCAGAATAAATACATAATAAATGTAAGGAAAAGACTGCATTGAACTTGATAAAGTAGATGAAAAAAAAGAAGAAAATAAACAGATCAGCCTGCTTTCCTTTCCCAATAAAACCAGAACAAAGTGACAGCAGGGAAAAAATAAAGGCAATACCTACAGTTTATGGAAGAAATCCTTTGTGCACAGTGCATAATTTATCTGCAGGTCATACTATCATGAAACTTCACCACTTATTTATGTAAGTATGTCCAGCAATCACATGGTTTATATTGAACGGGACCACGGCCATCCTTTGAAGGTGAACGAGGTCCGTGAATTTCAGAGCGCAGAGAATATATTATATTTCTTGTGAATAAATCACAGCTTTTTTTTCTAAACTTTTGGTTCTGGTCACTATAGTTACATGAATCACTGGTGTGATGAGGGTAACACTTCCCACTCATCTCCTTATCTTCACCATTGCTTCTCCCAGCAAAGTTATTCCTTAGTCTAAAGCAGCAGCTCTGGACCATATGTTTGCTTTATATTAATTCATAACTTTTTCTACGGTCAAATAACTTACTTTTAAGTTAACAAATAACTTAGTAAACAACTTACTTTTACGTAGAGCTGCTGAAACTCCTCGAGGTTCAGTCTACCACTTGGACAGTCCTTTAGAAATCCTTTGTACCACTGTTTTAGCTCGTGTTCATTGAACTCCGTGCTCTTCACCAGATCCTCCATCACCTCAGGGGCCAGCTTACTATTTTGTTTCCCCATTTTGCCTTAAGAAGAAATAAATGAATGCAATTAGCCAAATGTGAACATTTTAAACTGGAATTAGCCATGTAACTTGAACTTAACACTTGTTTTGTGTTCACTGCTGCTTTCAGTCAAACGCAACTTCACAGATTCACTGGTGAACATGAACCTAAGTTATGTTTGAGTATTGGAGGCTGAAAATAGTGAAAAAGGCAACATTCTTCTTTCATTTAGTAATCTTAAGGCCTGAAGACAGACTAGTCATTTGCCTTAAAATTAGGCAATTTACAGCTTTTCTTTACTGTAAGATTGAAAAAGATTACGTTTTTTTCCTTTGAATGTAACAAAAAAATTTCACAGATTCAGGGGTGCCCACAGAATTCCTCTTTATCTTTGTCTTGAAAATATCTTCTGATATGACAGCCACATTAGCAGCTACTCCTCACATGTCAAAGGCTGTGGACAGACAGGCTGGTAACATAAAGCACTGGGTATTCCACTGGGAGGAAGCAATGCAAGAGCCCACAAACTCGGTCTCAAAAAATGATGAAACCAAACTGGAAAAATAAATTTAATTCTTATATATTTGTACATATACATGTATACATACACATATGTATAAAGAGATGTATATTTACATATTTAATGCATAGTTGATAAACAGATGGTTTACATTTCATCACTGTTTACATTTCATCACTGTTAACTCTGAAGATTTTCACTGCATTTGTTAGATACATTTTGCATACACTTAAACATAATAAATATAAACCAGACAGAAACACAAAATTTGTGTGCATGTATACATAAATACAGTAATTTCAGTACTACTCATGCTGGCCCTTTGAGATACTTCCAGGTTCTTTGACATTTGACCGAAGACATCCTTTGAGAGAACTTTGGAGAAAACCTTGTTAACTTTTTCCCATTTTGCTACAGTTTTTTTCATGACAGATGTCTTTAAGCTACTTTTTAATCAGATGACAGACAGCACTTAACTTGTCCTATAGAGAACTGCAAAGTGATGAATAATTTCTTTCCTGAGCCTAGCTTTGCATTTCCATTTTTATCTCCAGTATAGCATCTGTGTCTAATGACTGCACCACGCTGAATGCATTTATTTCTAGTCCATATCACCACCCATTCCTCATTTTAATCTATTTAAAGTGGCATCTTCCCCTATTTCAAAGCAGAAGTTTCTTTCTCCTCAGAAGGACATACTTTGTTCTGTTCCAATAAATCAATATATTTATATAATTTCCTTTATGGGAACATTCCTTAAGCAGGTGCAAAGTTCCTCATGGTCTCTGTGTGTTGCCAACACATTCCCTGGTGCCACACTGCCAGCAGCAACAGGTCTGTTCCTAAAACACCTCATGGCCCCTCTCCCTCTTGGCCATGGTCCTCCCTGGTCTAAACTTACTCCATGCTCTAAACTTTGAGGCTCTGCCAAGCTCCCATCCACACGTTTTGGAAAACTCAGCACAAATATGTGAGAATTCAATCTTCCAGTTAATTGCCACAGGCGAAACTGTATATCCAGAAATCAGCTGTTTTGACTAAATGATGGGTTTGCAATTTATGGTATTTAGAGCAACCACCCCAGCCTTATCTCTGAAGTCCCCATCTTTTCATGTATGACACTGACCCAGTTTGGCTTAATCTGAATTTAAATCCCATGGAAACTAAAGTATATGAATGCAGTTAGCTCCAACTCAGCTTTTACAAGAAACAATGACTTTTTAAAATTTATTTTATTCTTTATGGGACAGGCTTACTTCCCCTTTTTTCTTTTTGGTTTACATTCTGTTACCTTTTGCAGTCATAAGGTGCTTTGCTTAGGACCCAGAAAGATACTCAGCAGTTATAGTAACTATCCTAGGCAGACTCAAAAGGCATTTTTTTGCTCTCTTAATTTAGCCAAGTATGCTTTTAATTGATTCTTCACCTGTATTCCTCTCTCCATAACAAAATTTACAGATGAAAAAAGCATCCCCAGTGGGCAAAAATCAGGTGGTTTTGACTGATCATTTTTCTGTTATAGCAGCTTTTCAATCTTTATGCATGTTAGCTTTACTGCCCTTGGACCTGGCTCTACAGAGAGGTGGAACAGAACTGTGACTCTCAGCCCCACCTGCCAAAGTTGCCTATGTTGTTTTCAGTAATGTGAACATAATCCACTGTAGAACATCTACAGAGCATGGAGAGGGTCTGCATGTGTGTAAGAATACACAAATAAAGACACACATATCCACACATAACCTGTCATCAGAATCAGAGAAACAAGTCACCAGCTTTTTGCCTCTGTGGTCCAGATCCCTAATTTTGGACAGTTGCTTGTCTGCCACAGGCTGCCAAACACCTTTCAGCCATTTCTGATATACCTCACCAAAGAATAACCTCTAGTAAAGGAAACCACAGCTAACATTTTGATAAACACTCTGAGAAACTATTTTTTCCACAGAACCAAACCAATATTTGAGAAAGGTATAATTTGTGACTGCTGGGCTCTGTACTCTGCTCCAGCACAGCTTGGTGCATAATCTGCTGGGCTCTGTTTGGGACAGAGTGAGCAAACTGACCAAGCTGGTCACAATGCTTTCCTGGAATTAGAAGCACTCATTCTTTCTTCATGTTTTAAAGCTCTTTTCTTATGGAATTGAATTACAATCTGCAAGAAAGCTCAAGAGTCTCATATAATTATCAAATATAAACTCACACTTCTGGCTCTGGGAGATCCATCTTATTTGGGAATAAAAACTCAAATACATAGATTATGTAGTTAATCATATCCTAACATCTTCTAGAGCTTCATTGAATCTCTTATTATTGTTGAAAAAGTACAATCACCCATTAGCAATGACTATGCTTCTGCCAACAAATTTAGTTTTCTAAAATGAAAACTATTTTTAATTAACTTACAATCACAGTTTCTCATACATGCTTTTTCTGTGTGAAAATCTACAAATATGCCTTAGGAAAAGACAGGAGAGAGCAGCTGCACAATCACTAAATTTTCAAGAGCAGGAAAGATCACTCTGCAAACATTTTTTTGTTTAGTAAATTTTATCATTTTCAACTATAAATTTGCTACCAAGTGCCGTATTTCCAACCATGCAATGTGACAACCCAAGCATTGCTATTCACATTTGGTTCTGTTTTCTGGAAAAAAATCATGAAAGGAAGAAAAAACCCCCAAAAAACCAAAAGGCTTCAATTCCAAACCATTTTGGGGGGGAGAGATTCATGATAAACAAGGAACCAGGCACATGGGTGCCACATAGCATCGATACAGTGTCAAGCCTGTTCCCAGTGAGATTACTCTGGCAGGAAAATGCTTATTAACACTAGCAAGGGCAACACAATCCAATTAGAGATCAAGAAAAACACTAGAACTCTATTGCTGTGCAACAGGTAGCAAGAGCAATGAAGGTTGAGTTTAAAAACACATCCCTTCTCTGAAACACCTGAAAAGGCCGTCAGCTATCCAGAGAAAATTGCTTTTCAGAAATACTTAGTAGGTTACTCCAGTACTTCGCTAAGTAACACCTTAATTGCTGCTTTTACAAGTCCATAGGAAAGTCAGATTTAAAAGATGGAATTTTATTAAACAGCCAATCCCCAACCTGAAGCAGTCCAGGGTGTGCCAGCAGGAGGCAGGGGCAATATGAGGATAGATCTGACTGCTCTTTGCCCTGCTGGACCTCAGGAGGCCCATGCCAGACAGTTCCTCCAGTTTTAAGGCTTGGTATTGTTTGTTTCATGTATTTCCTGCAATGCTATCATGTGTCCCGCACATGTTTGTCCTGTTTCAAAAGCTCTCCACTCTCCACTTGATCATCATCCAAACCTCCTGGCCAATGGCAAGGATTTTTCCCTAGAATATTTCACAGAAATTCCTGCACAGGTTTATCAGGTCTGCCTCTCCCATTTGGCTTGCCAGTAGTAAACTGCCAGTATGAGCACAGTATTACAAAACAAAATTTAAAGACCTAAGAAAAAAAAAAGTTTAATTTCAATAGCAAAACATGACCTACAGAATCTTGTTTGCTGTTTAATGATTTCAAAAGACCCCCCAAACTGTTGCTTACATAGCTCCATTCCCAGCCTTCTTCTTCCTCTCCCTTCATCCCCCTTCACCCTCCCTGGCATGTGCTCAGTGTTCAATGGAATCAAGTGCAAATAAATGGAATTCTGGCTGTTCCTAAGGAAGAGTAAATTGAGTGCTGCCAAAGATCTCCTATTTGTGCTGGAAAGGGACCCAAATTCCACTGAGAAGACAGCACCAACAATGTTCAACAACATCCCTAAAACCCAGCTCTGTGGTTTTTTGCTTTCTTTCCTGAGTTGCATGAACCCATTCTCTTTCCAAGCTGCATTAGGAAAAGTGTTGCCAGCAGGTTGAAGGAGGTGAGCCTTCCCCTCTGCTCAGCACTGGTGAGACACCTCTCACCTGTCCCCATGTCACTGTGTCCATTGCTGGGCTCCCTGCAGCAGACAGATGTGGACTTAGTGGAGTCCAGAAAAGGGCCACAAAGGTCATATGAAGGAAGTCTGGGAGGGCTGGGGTGTTCAGCCTAGAGAACAGAAAGCTTATGGGGTCTTATCAATGTGGGTCTAAATACTCAACGAGGGGAACAAAGGCAGCAGAGCCAGCCTCCTCTCAGAGGTGCCCAGAGAGACAAGAGGCAATGGGCACAAATTCAAATTCAGGAAATTCTGTCTTGATGTAAGAGAACATTTCTTTACTGTGCAGGTGATCCAACACTGAAACGTTACCTAGAAAGGTTGTGGAGTCTCCATACTTGAAGATGTTTAAAACCCAACTGGACACAGCTCTGAGCAATCATCTATAGTTGACCAAGCTTGAGCAGGGACTTGGACTTGAGCATCTTTGGAGGCCACCTCCAATCTTGGTGATTCTGTGGAGCATGGGGAAATGGGGCAGTCACACCACCTATATTTGATATCCACAGCAGCTGCCTAATTTCGCTAAATTCTCACATGGGTAGCTGAGAGAAAAAGTGCTCCTCCAAAGGAACATTTGGAGAAGAGGTACTGAAGGCATCTCCCTCCCCTCACTGATTCCAGAAGTGCAGAAAGATTCACTTCATAACCCTAGGCACAAGCACCAAAGTGATTTGGGCTACCCCACCTTATTCCCATGTACTCTGGCTGCTTTGACACCTGCCCATGTTCACAGGCTCCCTTTCCCAGTAATTCTGCAGGAGCCAAAGTAGCTGGTAGTCAACCAATACCTCTTCAGCCTCGTGAGGTCTGTGCATTAAATGAATTCCCTTGTATGGTACATGTTTTTCTTGCTCTTCCCTGGCTTTGGGAAGTGGGAATGAGTCGTGTGGACTACGCCAGAAGCAAATGACAACATTCACTTTGCCAGCTCAGCTGTGCTGGCAGGCACTCATTAGGCTGGAAGGAAAACTGTGGTTCATCCCCACCCCTCTGCCCACTCCCAGCCCACAATCTCCCACAGGAACGTGCTGACTCCTGGGGACGACATGTGAAATCCAGGCGTTGAGCAAGCAAGCGTGGTGGGCGTCTTTGCAATCTTTGACACAATGCAAATCTATAAACAGCACACCAAACAGTGTTTAGGCTCCAGCATACACATGTCTATAGGGGTAACAAAACCCCAAACAATTAATGCTGGGGAAAGCAGAGACCTATGTCTATAATCTACAATAGCAGAATAATTTTCACATGGTTTTTAAGCAGGCTGTTTATCAAATTTCCAGCCTTGTGCTCATAACTATAACTCCTAACAACTCCCAGCATCGTTCCTTTCTCTTCAGGCTATTTCAGGTGCTGCCTTTTCTCTACTAATGTCAGCATGAAGGATAGATAGAAAGGCTATCAAGCCACACAGATGCCTCATTCCTTCAAATACATTTATTATTTCACAGAAGAAGAAATTTGGAGTTAAATTCTGTCTTTCACACACAAAACAAACAAAGACCTCATACCCAAAGTCCCATGGAAATAAGTATCCAAGGAACTATATCTGGGGAAAATAAGAGGAATTTTCCCATCCCCAGGGTGAGAGACTCTTTACCAGGGGCTGTAACGACATGACAAGGGGCAATGGTTTTCAATTCAAAGAAGGCAGATTTACCCTGGATATAAGGAAAACATTTTTTACAGTAAGGGTGGTGAGGCACTGGAACAGGTTGTCCAGAGAAGCTGTGGATGTCCCATCCTTGAAAGTGTTCAATGCCAGGTTTGACAGGGCTATGGGCAACCTGTTCTAGGGAAGGCAGGGAGCCTGGAACTGGATGAGCTTTAAGTTCCCTTCTGCCCCAAATTGTTATACAATTATATTTTCCCTAGGCAATTAGTGAAGCACCCCTTCACATCAGTTGTCAACACAATTTCTAAGTCAGCTTGCATGAAACAGGGAAGATGCTGAGGCCTGTCCTATACCTTGCATAGTAGAACCACTTGGAAAAGCCCTTTTTTCTCCCAATACATGCAAAAGATGAAGATATTTCAGAGGAGGTTCTGGCACTGGGGCATGATACCAGCTCTTAAGATTCTGACACTATTTAAGTCCTACACCATGATTAAACCTTCTGAAAAATGGGTCAGTCAGCTTAGAAGGGACTTTCTCCCTTCACTGTCTCTCCTGTAAGCCAGCCAATTCGATGCTCCTCAGTGGCCTTTACTTCATGGTGTCATGGCATCTGCAGCTCTCCAAACCCCCACAGGACAAGAACTCCCTCACTAGGCTCAGTGTCATCTTCCGACTCCTTTCTCAGAACCCCTGGATCCACACACAGAGCAGCTCCACACCTGCACTCTGCCCACAAGAAAGAAGGGCTGCAACAACCTGTAGGAGTGGAAGATGAAAGCAATCCACCTCCAGGTGTTTGCTGTCAGGACAGAAAAGCCAGGCAAGGAGCAGCATGCCAGACACTGGCAGAGGTACCAGGGGAAGAAGGTACCCAAAACAGTGACGCCCAAAAGGGGCTGGGAATGCCAAGCACTGCAGCCCAGCTCTAGCTGACCCTGCTAAGCAGGGCTGAGCACTACACAGTATTCAGAGGTCCGTGCCAACCTCCACAGTTCTGAGACTCAAGGACTGCAGACATCCTTTCAGCAGTAATTGTGGGAGAAAATTGATCAGCAGGTATAGGTAGAGTTAATATACTTTCATATTGTTATATTGCCCATCAGTGACCTCAGGACCATGTTGTTCCCTTTAGCTAGAAACAAAACTGACCCTAAACTAACATGCTTCCTCATTCACACAAAACTTAGGGCTCTGTTTTAGGTTTTTAACCAGCCATGACCAAAAGTAAGGATTTACACATGTGTGTATGAGGAAGAACTTCTTTATTGTGCAGGTGACCAAGCACTGGAACAGACTGCCCAGAGCCTGTGGAGTCTCCCTCACTGGAGATATTCAAGAACCATCCGGACACAATCTTGTGCCATGTGGTCTGGGAAGACCCTGCCTGAGCAGGACCAGATGACCCACTGTGCTCCCTTCCAACCTGACCCATTCTGTGATTCTGTGTTTGTGTTACACCATACTGAAATTAGAAGCAGTCATGATTTACTGCTGATAACATAAACTTCAAACTATGGATGAAAAAAATAGGTTAGGTTCTGATTTATGTGGCACTACAACAAAAACTGGACTAAATCCAGTGATTTCAGATTACTTTACTGGCTTTACCAAATATCAGATTCAGGCCTGTAATCTCTCTGTGTAAAAGAAATGGAGGAAAATAGAGAGTAATGGCATTAAGGAATGCAATTATCAAACCAAATTGAATAATAAATGGAGAAAAGATGCTTAAGCAAAAGAAGAGAGATATATTTTTATATTTTATTTGAAATGAGATGGATATTCAATTAGATTCCAGCAATAAAAAAAACATTTGAAAGGGTAAAACCTGTGCAGGAGGATGCTCTAACATAATAATGACTGATATGCAGGGGTTTTTTCTCTAGGTGACTAGAAAGTCAACATTGGGTTTATTTCATTAAAAGTATGTGTTAGTTTTCCGTTAAGTCTGGAATAAAGCAAAAGGGTGTTCTCTACATTTTCAGCATGAAAATCAAAGGCAATACCAGACCCACAAAGAGCTCCACCGTTGATGCAGCCCTGTGAGTCACACTAGGGCTCTATTCAAAGCCCGATGCTGAAGCCAGCAGCTTGGGTGGAAACAAACCTGGAGACACATGGTCTGAACGACATGGCAGGGTCTTATTTCTGCCCCCTTTTCTCATTTGGATTGGGAAATTGCTTACAAAAGCCATAGCTGGCTTTTCTCTTTTGCAAGTGGACACAGATGACAGGACAGTGTAAAGCTGAGGCTCACTTGAGTGGTTCAACAAGACACAAGTGCTCAGAAGAACTCCCAGGCTCTACCACCTAGTTTTAGACTTGGAAAGACAGAGACAAAATCCTTCTTTTGCTTGTTCTTTCTATTAGGCTCTTTTAGATCACATGGAGGGATGTCCACATTTCTGGAGAAAGCTTAGGCTCTGAATATCAGTTGTCCTTAAGGAAATTTTTGCTTCCTCCTTACCTCTGCTATTTTGCTTTGATACGTCATAACTCAATGTTGTTTGTGACTTATTTTTTTTCCAAGCCCACTTCTTTTCCAATATTTCAATAGAATTTAGTGATTTATATGTTCTACAGAGTTTAGTGATTAATTTCTGACAAGAACAATCAGCTTGTTAATGCTGAGTGTCAGACACATATGTGCGTCCATCTGTTGCCATAGTTTCATTTTGCTATTGGTCCAGTGTCCATTGACAGTGGTGATCAGTAAGTAACAAGGAGGTGAGATTTGAGGAGGAAGACTCATTTTTCAGCAGTGGAATGAGTATTTTCTTCACTGGACTGTTGTCCAGTAAATTTTGTCCTTGTAAATAATAATCTTAAAATACCTGCAAAACATTTACCTTTCTCTAATAATTCATATGATGAACACCATTGCAATCACCTAATTATCCAGAATGCTCCAACATCAGAGCCTTTATTGCTGTGACAAATTTGTTTTGTACCTTATATGAAATATAAGAGGTTTTGATTGCTTTCTCTGAGGTTTTTTTCTAGAATATGGTTTCCAATAGGTTTTCCCTCAGGAGATGAGAAATCTGTAACCTCCTGGACATTACTACTTCAAAGTGGCCACTGGAACAAATTACACATCAGCATTATGCAAAGGTCACTTTCTGAGCCTTGCATTTCAAAACAGTGAATACAATTTTAGATATTTCAGAGATCTATCCAATATTCAGTACTGCACCTTTTCTGGGATAGTTGCTGGAAACATCTCTTCCTGGGGGGAAGATTGACAAGGCATGCCTGAACATTATAGCTTCCCTCAGTATGTTCCAGTGTTCTGGAACAATGGGACAACATTTGTGTAGACTGTAAACATCCATCTAATTTTGTTATCCCAAACTGTATCAACATTTCCTCTGCCTGAGACACAGGGTTTTTTTGTCAATTTGTAGAGACTAGTGTCAATTCTAGTGTCAATTAAAATGCTGCTTTTCTTTGAGATAAAGATAATCAAATGTTCACACTTGGGGATAAGGTTTTTTAGACTTTAGATGTTGTCTTGACTTCATTTACATATATGCACAATTTTTTTTCTTAGTTTCCATTTGTTTGTAAATAAATATTCTTTTATTTAATGAATGGTATAATGCTGTAAAAAACTAATATGTGCTTTCTCTCCCCTTGAATTACAGGATGTCTTCTTACTTGCTATCAGTTTGTTTTATTGTTAGTTTGAAATGTCACTGTACTCCTCTGTTTGATATGTGCAAAGCCAAATCCCCTAAGCCAGCATGCTTACCAAGAAGTACTTTTACTGTTCACCTTCCAGCCTCATTTTAATTTGAGTTTGGATCCATCAGGTGCCTTTTTAGGACTGCATCTCTGACTCATAAGTCATTGGCTTTGCTTAATAGTACACGTTTCAGTCTTCATTTGTATGCATATTCCTCATCACAACTCTTGAACAATAACTGCCTTCCCTTCTGCAAAGGTGGATTACTCAAATCTTTGCTGTTTAAAAAGTCAGTTGTCTTTGGTCCCTCTGCAGTCAATGGAGATGGCCAGAAATTTCAGTGATTCACCCCGTGCAGAGAGAGATGACTGAAAGAGGCAGGATGAATATATGCGTGTGTATTTTAAGACAGAATGAATCAGCGTCTCTTTCTTTCTGCCACTTGTAGAGACAGCCCTGTAAACTTTCTTAGATCTGAAACTGCATTTCTAAATGCTTAAAGTGACACGAGAAAAATCTCACCTTGCCCATTGGCAGTGGATAACCTAATGTTCCTGATCTCACCAGGAAAAAACATACATTTGCTAAAGTTGATTGTTATTCCTATGCATCATGACACTTATTCAGGTGTGATTAATGTCATTACAAGTGCAACATGCTGGTGTACCAAATGCAGTCCTTCCTAAAATGCTATTTACTTCCATCAAAGCAGTGGAAAAACTCTTTTCCACTCTTTTCCAGGCCCCCACAAACCAAAATAGTTTTAAATAGCTGAACTGCAAATATCAAACTGTTCAGGACTGTTTCCTTATGCCCTTGTCATTTCCTGCTTTTCCCTCATTATAGTTCTTAACCAAGTAAAGTCCTGGCCTCTAAGAAAAATATGTTTTATTCTTATTAAATACAATATTCTTTTGCAACAAATTTCACTCTGACCATCTAAATGCTATATTAATTTCTCCAACTCATCTCTAATATCCAGCTCCCTATTTACCCAACTGAGTGCCTTCAGCAGCCATGTCCGGTGGTGCAAGGCCCTGTCTCACTGCTCTGGATTCTCAGGGAGAAGCAGGTATGCTGAGCACGGTGTGGCCCTCCTCCAGTCTCTGCTGGGAATAACAGCAGCCAAGATCAGTGCTCAGACTGGTTTCTCTCTGTTCCCAGCTCACACAGCAGTGAGAGGGTCTCTTTTCCATCTAGTTCATGCTCCTGTGTCCTGTGACGACAACTGTGACTCGCAAAGGATGGAGTAAAACTCGGAGCAGTGATATCAGCACATGGTCTAAAAATAGTGCTGTGATAACCAAAATAAATATAAGCCAACACATACAGACACACCTTAAATCTTTGTTTCCACTCCATTTTGGCATGAAAAGGAGCACCCCAGACTCCAGTATTAGCTGGCTTTTGCACGCCCATGGCTGCTGTGCATGAGCTGATTTCAACAGATCATTTTGACCTATGGGCTAAACACTACATTACTAAAAACCACACCTCTATTATGGCTGATGGTAACGGGAGTGGTTAGCGGGAAAGCAGATTACAGCTTTTTATTTTACTAAAAACCTTTCAAAGTCAAAATAAAGTGTTTGTATCATTGTGGCTAGTGATCCATTGGCACAATGCTCGCCCCAAACTCATTATAAATGAATTGTCAGAACTGTCCCTTGTGACTGCTTCAGATGGAACCTGATTAAATGCGGAGGAAATATATTACTGAGAAGATGAATCATAATTCTGCAGAATGAAATCAATGGCTTTACACCTTTGAGTTGGACACTGAGGGTTGATCAAAAATGTTACTCATACAAACAAGTGAACAGATGAATCACGTACACAGCTTGAACAGGAAAAATGTACTTAAAATTTGATCAGAAGTAGCACTGACTATGAAAGAAAGACAGAAGAAAACCTAAAAATGCCTTCCTAAGGTAGAACTTTCAAATAAAAATTGTTTCTTTGCACTACTATGAAATGCAAGGTTTTTCGATCACTTTTGATATTATGGTTTCGAATAAATGTAAAAATTTTGGTTAGAGTGGTGGGATGGCTCATTTGAAATAACATTTTGGTTCCTTCAATCTAGCTCTAAGCAGGCAGGTTGGTAACAAGGATGAGATGCCCTAATAAGTACCCACTGGTATGACTTAAGCCACTCCAGTCAACGCAACTGCTGAGACACACGGTGTCCCATGGGGGTGTCTCAGACACCTTAGGTCCTTTCAGGTGGCACTAGACACCTCTGCTTAAGCAGATGGATCAGCCAAATGAGATCTTACCCTCCAGCCTTTGACAGCTAACTTAGAATCATAGAATCTTTAGCTTGGAGAAAATCTCTAAGATCAATTCCAACCATTACCCCAGCACCACTCTGTTCACCACTAAACCATATCCCCAAGTGACACATCCCTGTGCCTTTAGAACACTTACAGGAATGGTGACACCACTACTTCCCTGGGCAGCCTATTCCAATGTCTGACATCCTTTGAGTGAAGAAATTTTTCTTTATATCCAATCTAAACTTCTAATGCAACTTGAGGCCATTTCCTCTCACCCTGTCACTTGTTACCTGGGAGAAGAGACTGGCTCCCACCACCAACTTGACCCTAACAAACCAGTTAAAGGCCACAGTGTTTCTACAGCAGAGAAAAGTCATTGCAGAGAAACCTTGCTCACTGAAATTAATTCATCAAGCTTATGTCTGTAGGCTCTCCCTCTGGAGTCCATGAAAAATGCCTGCCTTCCCTTAATCCCCACCTATGCTATGCAGGCAGCACCTGAAAGTTGGGAGGGAAATAAGGTGTTTCTGATGTCGCCTAACACACTGACTCTGCTGTGCACAGCTGTGTCAGACAACAAGCTGTGAACCTCCCTGCCCACTCGAGCAGGCACACATGCAACCACCAAAGAGGGTACCTGCAGCCAGCTGCTGTGTCAGCAGGGCCCAAAGCAGAGCTGACAACTCACCTGCTCTTTGTGCCTGTGCATAGATCCAACCATAGAACCACGGAATCGTTCAGGTTGCAAAAGACCTTTAAGAACATTGACTCCAACCATTAAGCCAGCACTGCCAAGTCCCCTCTGCTATTTCATAGAATAATGCACAAGAGGTCCAAATCACAGTTGATCTCATTTTCCAACCTCGACTAGTATCCTTAATGGATATTGGAGGAAAAAGGTCAAAGCTGGGAATGCGTGAAACTGAACTGGTCCCACCAGGACTGAATTTAGAAGTATTCACTGGCAACTGTGCTTCCTTCTCTAGAAGACTCCCTTTCCAGAGCTGCCAATCCAATTCCTGTCATAAAGCACAAAATTGATTAAAATTTTAATATGGCTTTAAGGCAGATTGAGAACATGAGTTCTGTAGTGCAGACTGACTCTATTACATGGGCAAGCCCAGCATCAAAAAGCAAGAATGCATATAACCATTACCTGGTGTTTCCCCATTAATTAACATGTTAGTAACACTTTGAAATCACTCATAGATAATATAGATGAGCCTCAAAAATCCTTCTTTCTGGAAAAATGTAAGTATTTTTACAGTTGACAGAGCTACTAGCAAGGTTATATATTGAGAGGAAAAAAGAATGCACTCTGACATTAATATTGATAGAAACTGCAAAATGAGCAGAAAGGACAAAGCAAAAGGAATGTTGGCTGTCTCAGAGGAGACTCTATGTCCCCAGAACAGGAACCTCATAATTATTTCATGACCCTAATGGCAAGCCCCTGAGCCTCGTGTATGTCCTTCATAACTAAAGACTAATTACAAACACAACCCAGTAAATCTCAGGTATGCAGCAACTGAAAGCTGTTAGCTATTTCTTCTAGTTTTGACTTCATTTGTACATGACAATAGTTCTGCGAGACGGCAAGGTAAAACATGTAACATTCCATGGGTCCCAAATATGAATCACAGCATATGGTCTTTCTACTAAAAGATGCCAGAGGGAGACAGGGAGAGAGAGGAAGAAAGTCTCTCATGCTAAAGGACAGCACAATTTCATCATTTCATACATTAAAAGTAATTGGAACAATTTCTTCCAACTGTTTTTCAATGAGAGCTCTACTGGGATAAATTTTTATAAAAACAAGCTACTGTTGCTGTGCTAATAAAACTGATAAATTGCTCAGCTGAATCCATGTGTGTGCAAACATGCTTTTTTCTGGTGAAATAATAAAAGGTATACAAAAAGAAAAAAGAGAGAGAGATACAGTCTAAATTTCAGTAGCATTTACCCTGGCCAAGAATAATAAAATCTATACTGAAGAAAGAGGAGAAGAGAGAAGAGACAATACAACACACCACACGTTTGGTGTGCTGTCTTCATCCAACTTCCGTGCCTCATCCTGCAAAGGACAGCAAGTTTATTGTGTTTTGGGCTTTTTTAGTTTAAAGAGATGCCTACTTTTCAGATCACTTTCTAAAATGCTTGTTTTTCTAGGACACACAGTTCAGGAGTTATATTTTTAGTGATTACATAAAAAGGCAAGCAACATTTTTGATTTGGATATATCGGTGCATGCAGAACTCCTTCAGCAAAGCACTTGGAAAGCTGCTACAAAGAAACAGCTCTGGGACAGGCCATAGTAATAAATTTGACAAAACAGGAAAAAAAGCAATGGTGAGGCGGATAAAAATATGGAGGAAAACAAATGAAAGCTATATAAACACTTAAATTATTATGAAATTCACAAAAAATGTTGTCTGAATTCCTTCAGTTTAGCAACCACCAGGATAAAGCAATTGATGGAGGTGGCTAAGCGCAAACAAGCTGACTCAGAAATCTTTCCAAAGGTCTCTAAACTGCAAATCTAAAATATCAGCCCACAGTTCCATTAAATTGTCGAGGAAAATATAATTTTGTTCCCATTCACTGTCCACCTTTGGTAGAGAAGGACCCACTGAAGAAACTATTTTAGAAAACGTAGCAAGAAAAAGACATTACTGTAGGCTACGAATCCTGGAAAGCATGACATATAACTCTAATTCTCAAGGAGCAGGATGTTTTTCCAAACTTAGGGCTGTCTGTTGCTGAATTGTCCATGGGAATTGTTGAGGTCTGTGGAACTGAACTACAAAGGTGCTGGATAAAAAAGGAAAAGTAACCATAAAAAGATGTTTTCATTTCATAGCAGAGCTGCATTTGCAGACACAGCCTCGAGGCTCTTGCCAAATCCAGTCAAGGAGGATCTCTCCAAATTGAGGGGGAATTGTTGGAGGTAACAGGCAAGGGCAAAGAGCCTGGACAGCCTTCACAAGGCTGTGCCTTTCACAGCAGCTGCTACTCCCAGGTGACAGGAGACAGCAGTGGGTGAAATATTTTCATTCCCTGCCATGATACTAAGCAGGAACTGCACTGGCAGCTCCCCTGGACTATTTAAGTCTGTAGAATCTGGAAAGCTAGAAATATCAAACACTGCCTTCCTTGGCATTACCTCATGATTACTTCACTCATCACTGGAGAATGTGGAGGCAAAAAGGTTTAAGATAAAAATGGCTGTTGTGCTCTCTAATGATTCCAGAGGCTGGGAATGACATAATCTCTTTGGGAATGATATAATCTCCTTGATATTTATTATACTTCTGCAATAAAGCACAGAAATTAAACTGATGCTAAGAAAGAACAAAAATATGTCTGGCAAATAGGAAAATATCCTTTCTTTATAATCACACACCCTTTTCACCACTGAATTGCACCCACAGGTTTTTTAATTGCCAAAATGCCCCACATCTCTAGTATAGGAAAATAACATCTACAGTGGGATTTATATCAGCTTGCTTTAATGCTCTCAGATTTTGGTGCCTGTACTAAGCTATTAATTTATACCAACAGAGACACAGTCACCTCCAGGTAGAGACTCAGCAAGTTCATCTAAGATACTTCTCCTAGGATGGGGTGAGTCATACTTTGGAGGGGCTGTTCTCTCTCCATTGATTGTCCAGACTATCATGTCTAATAATCACTGATTAAATAAGCTTTCCTGAATTTGTCTGATCCCTTTTTGGCCACATTTATATCTTGGTCTCCACAACATCCTGTGCAAATCAGTTTTGTAATTTAATTAAATGTTATACAATAATTTCATTGGTGACCCTCTTTCTGGCACTGTGAGAAACAGTGACTATTTCTTATTCACCTGCTCCTCATCAGGCATAAGATAGCCAGACTCTGCCCAGCCTCTGAGCCACATTTCTAAACAACTTTACTCCCTATTTCTAGGCTTTTTACAAATTTACTAACTCTTTACCGTGCAAGTGACTCTAATCACAGATGGAATGCTCCACATGCTTATAAAACAGAGTATGTTTCTACTGTCCTACTAGTCTCTAGATATTCTAGCTGCTCTTTGATATGAATTGTTAATTTCAGAGATCTATCATCATTAATTTCCATTTCCTCTCCCAATTTCTCCTAGTTAGAGTATAGTCATCAATGTCCCACAGGCATTGCCTTCCTCTTATTGCCAGTAAATCCACCTGACATTTTATATTCCCAATATTCAGTATTACATAATCATGCTGCAGCAATTTACAGTCAGATTTAAACCCAACTGTTATGGGTAATCTCAAATCATACACAAACCTTCTCACTCCACTAATCAATCCCACAAGTCATTTATGAATACTTTTCATTTTTTTTCCCATTCTCCATAACTTGCAAAAAGGTGTGATAACTGGTTTTAAGTCTATTACCTTTTACCATATTATAGATATATAAGTACTACAAATAACTTGGAAAAATCAAAACTAGAGAGAAAATGCCTTAAACATGTTATCATTAAAGCCTAAAAACTTGATAAAATATTTCATAGAGTCCTGTATTTTAACAACCTAGGAAGAAGTGCTGCAATCATTTAGGGCAAAAAAAGTACAATTTCACACACAAATTCCTGATTAATCTCCAATATTTTTCACTGAACAAAAATACAGTTTTTGGATAGGCACCTGGTCATGATTCAAAGTCTGAAAGCAACAGATAATCTACCAGGTCTGCAGCTGGATCAGGCCCTGCTTACATTAAATGCTGTGTTGGTAGAGCTGTCAATTCTCTTTGGTGTGACAACACAGAAAAAGTTAAAGGAAATTAAGGCTGCAGTTCAGGAAAAAGATAAACAGCATAATAAAATATAATAATAACAAAAAAATCCCCAGATCCCCAGAATCCAGCATCACAAAACAAAGTAATGTTAAAAACTATTGTGCCACTTTCCAGGCGTTTGGAACACCTACTAAGTCAAATCAGAGGACGTGATATAAGAAATGTTCCCTGCCAGAAGGCAAAGAACTGTTTGAGCTGGTGATACTTGTAGCAGGGTTTGGGGTTTCTTTTTTCTTTTCTTTTTCTTTTCTTTTCTTTTCTTTTCTTTTCTTTTCTTTTCTTTTCTTTTCTTTTTTCTTCTCTTTTCTTCTCTTTTCTTTTCTTCTCTTTTCTCTTTTCCTTTCTTTTCCTTTCTTTTTTTGTCCCTGAACTACTCCCCAAAGACTCAGTATAAAAAGAACCTGTTACAGAATGCCCTCTGGAAGTGAACAAGGCTCCAAATGATGGGCTTCTGGAAGAAATATTTTTCGATGTCCAAGACAAAAGAGAGTACAGAACAAATGGTATTCAGGAAACAATCCCTTTATCTTTCCTGATCAGAGTAGCCCTGTTACTATGACCAAGCAAAAAGAGAGGGGAGCGAGTGGGTGTCAAGAAATAGATTCAAAAAAAGGGAACAAAAATCTCTTTTCTCACTTATAAAAATCTGAGAAAAATCTAAGATTTTATTAATTTTTTGTGGGAAATGTGCATATCTTGGAAAGGAAAAATGCAGACTTCAAGGCAAGTGGCACAAGGAGCCAGCTTTACAAAAAAATGTGAGTGCTTCTATGGGTCTGGACTACTGGCTAATGTAGGTACTGCTGTCTAATTGCCTTGGCTCATTTCTGTTCAAGTAAATCAAGGTGATGTTCAGTATAAATGTATCAAGCATCCCTCCGGCAGCTTGAGTGCTCTTCAGAAATCTCACCAGGTACCTAAAGAGCTATGCAAATCTCAAGTATTTAGTTGCTGCATTCCCTGCTCAAAATGCAACTTAAACTCTGTCACCTTTACTTTCTAAGAATACAACACCAGCATACAAAGCAGGCCAGACACTGAACTTCATAAAGCTGTGAATGCCTTGTCTCACGTGGTACCACTTCTCAGCATTCTGAAGGTCCCAATTTCTCGCACACTGCCACTGCGAACCCGTGAAAATTCAGGATGGCATTTGATTCTTCATAAAAATAGCCAGGCCTGTGAATAATCCTGTATTATATCAGTGTTGGTCCTGGGTAACTGTGAGCGCCAAGCTGTGAGTGCACATTAACAGAGTGGGGTACGGCACGTGCTACAAGTGCTGCTGAGAAACAACACCACATATAGAGATGTACGCACACAATAGCTGTAGGCTGAGCTGGTTTTATTATGCAGACGTGCTTAGCATTAAGAATGCCTACACAGAATTACCGTGGCTCTGCTGTGAGACAGACACTTAGGTAACAGCAGATAGACTGTAAATCTCAGGCCCATGTTGTCCCTCTTCTTCCTTGTCCAATCTTTACCCTGTACTTTTGGCTCCCTGGCTTGCCGAGCCAGTCCCACTAAATCTGTACCAGCTCCTCCTGACTCTTTCTCCCACTTCCCTTCCCTCCTTCCTTCCTATCTGGTTCTTACTCTCTACCCAAGGCCAATTCTCATCACCTCTGGTGTTTTATCTGTACTTTTGTCTTTTCCTTATCTGACTTTTCATCAGCAAAAGCAGTGAGAGCAGTGATGTTCATAGCATGCAAGGTGGATGCACAAGAGAGAAAAAACGGAGGTAAGCTTGTTTAAGCGACAGAAGAATTCATCTGGGCAACATCTTGTTGACATTTGAACAGTCTTGGCATCTTCAGGCACAAAGATAACACGGCCACTCCCAAAGAGCAGAGAGGGATGCATGCCCAGGATGCCAGCAGGGCTGTCAGCATCATTCAGAGAGGCAGAGGCTGAATGGGAGGCATGGCAGCAGGACACAGCATGTTTAAATTATGCTGAAAATGATAAAATATTGGAGAGCATTTTATGTTAAAAAAGAGACTGTAAAGCTAAGTGAATTATGCAGCTTATAATTATGTTGTGTAAAGCCTAAGAAAACCAAGACAGCCATGAAAGAATCCATGATTTACAGGTGGGGAATGCAGATGCAGCAGGGAGGACAAGAGGGATACAAATGTTGCCCTCACATGCGGGCAAACAATCTCCAACCACCCTAAAGCACCACAGACTGGTCAGAGCAGAAAACACTCAAGGAGAGAGCTGAGGCAGAGGCTTTAACTGGTTTTGTTTATTTTTCCCAGAACAAATGCAGAAATGAACCTGACTGCTGCTGATGCCAGTCTGCCCCGATCAAAGGATATAATGAAAATGGAAAAGGCATTGAGGCCAGAGATGTCATGTCACTAGCATTCGTACTCTCTTTTAAAAGCTAGCTATACTTCTCAAAAAATCCCTTTCAGAACATCTAGGAAAAACCTTTTTCAGTGTTAAGAGGAGCAATCAATTCATTCCTCTGCTCTGTTTGCCATATAGGTCTGTTTCCAAAAAAAAAACCCAAAAAAAACAAAAGGGAAAAAAATCTTAGATCTGACATGCATAGGAAAGCCCTGAGGAGCTACAATCTCCTGAATATCCAAATAATTACCATCTTGAAGTTTCCATCAAATTACTGCCTGCCTCTAAATAAAGCCATTTGACAATCGGCTTATTCTTCACTAATGTCATGCTCCCACCCTATTCCAGTATCTGTGCTCCAAATTTTCTAAGAAACATTTTTTTCTTTAACTTGAAGAGTCACATTGATTTATGACTCCAAGAAGCTGGCCAGAATACAGAAAACCAACCAACTGCCAGCCTTTAACTTAACCTGTTCCATCATGAAAATGAATTAAAGTGTTTTTTAAAATATTATTAATCATTACAGTAAATAAAAAAAAAGTGCCACAAATTTTAAAACTTTCATATGACCGGGAACAACAGAAAACTGAGCAACTGTACTATTAATGACTAACCATTTGAAATTACTGCAAAGAAAAACAAGAGAAAAGTCTTCTCCTCTAACACAGCATCCTTAAATCATATACAGAATAATAACAGGGAAGTTATTATAGTCAGTAGCAAGGAACTTGATTAATCCAGGTTATTTCTACCTGGGTGGTAGCCATTAGAAGCTGGATATCTAATCTAAACTAGTCATCAAGGCTCCAATGTGCAATGGAGAGAAACAGGCACCCAATTCAGCAAGAGGTAATTCATTCCATGCTAAAAGTATATATAAAAGGTGACTGGGATTAATTGCTCTCTGGAAATGCCTACTCTTGTTTGACTAACAGAAAAAGTCTACACAATTAGTTTAGACTAAATATTTAACTCCTAGACAGCTAGAATGGCATGAAAAAGTATTCTACCCCCAGAGCTCAGATGGAGATGGCTCTCCCAGTTCGGGGACAGCTGCAGAGCCTTCAGCCAAACTGTGCTCCAAGCCTCGTGACCCCAACCTCGGCCCTGCCTGGCTGGTGAAGCCCAGGAGGGAGGCAGTGGACCTTTGCTGAACTTGTGGGACAAAATACCTGCTCAACATTACAGCAGTCCCTGCACAGACTCTTCCCAAGGAACTCTTTCTGCCAATACAAACAGCTACCAACCAGTTTCAAACAGCAGGTTAACTAACAAAAATCACACAGCTTTATATTCTCTGATTTCTCTGAACCATGTCATGTATTCATTCGGTTAATAAGCTTCTCTTAGATGAAAAATGGGGACTTTGTTAACTTAATTATTTTTAAATGTCTTTTTGACAGGTTAACACCATTGCTGATGACACTTCCATGGGGAATGACTTAATATCAACTGGTTCCAGTCCTTGGTAATTAATCTACAGGAAAGAATGCAACCATTTCTACAGTAATACATTTCTATAATTCTATACAATAGTTTTGTACTAATGCATCAGTAAAAGTTAATTATAGAAAACACCATCTATCTGGTGTTACATAAAGAATTAGTTGTAACATCCTCACTGCACCTACAATGCTTAGTTTGGAGCACTGAGAAGAGATAGGTAAGTATCCTGAAAGTCCTACTTCTCCAAACAGCACAGGTCATTTTGACATTTTTAAGAGGACTAACTTACTAGGCATCTGAGCACAGTGTAAATTAAATAAATGGGTTGAAGCACATCCAGTCAAAGCCAAGGGTCCCAGTTCAGATACTGTGTACCTCTACTTCCAGATTTTGTGACATGTTTCTCTAGATTCCTTTTTTCTTAAAGAATTGTCCTCTGAATATAGAGCTGGCAGGCAACCATCGCTAACTTCAGCCTTATTTAAGCTTCTTTGATTTGCTTTCAACCATGACATATACTCACTTTGTCCTTGCTTTTGTTCTCTAAAGCAGTTTATAAAACTTGAAAAAAAAAAGGAGTGCTTTGTATCATATGGAAAATAACTGTGCTGTAAGGAACAATACCAAGGCTGAAAAGCCTAAAATTAGACCTGTAAGCTTTGCTTTCATTGGCAGCGATGTGTGAACATTCATATTGTCCCAATCCCACATTCTACCTCTTTATTCCTGCTAAACACACTACTTTCTGAAAAACACTGAAGTTTAAAATTAGCAAACCTGTCTGATTCAAGGGTACACTGACCTTGGTGATGGGCTATTTTGATCACCTTTAGGCCTTAACAGTGAATTACAAGATCAGCTATTTTCAAAAGAAGCAAAGAAAAAGCATTTCCAGAACAAAAAGCTGAACATCTCTGAAATGGTGCCTGGAATAATACTGTAATTTCTAGCTTGCCTTTTTTTTTTTTTTTTTTTTTTTCCCCTCCTAAGAAAACTCAAAAGCAAATCTAATAGCTGTATTTTTGGTGAAAGCAATCTAGTGAGGAGATATGTACTGTATAAAGTTCCTGGTGCAGGGCAATGTGGGACTAACAGGGATAATTTAGTGCTAACAGGTTAGCATCTATGATATACCCATTCCCTTCTCAGCTATGCTCATTCAGTTCCTACTGTAGTCAACAGGGGGGTAAATAAGAGCAAAATGTATTCAAAAGGTCAAACTTCATGGATTTTCAAGAAAGCCACAGAGAGGCTAAAGTGAAACCGATGCTTGCTACCGCCTTAAGTATAATTCAAGCAGTTGATAGTGTAGTGTTTATTTTGAGTGTCTCCTTGCGGAATTTCAGGATAAAATATGAGACTGGCAGTGAGCCTGAAGGGGGTATAGTCAGAGCAGTCCAATTTCAACAGACTATCAAGATGAACTGTGGGGAGTTATTTTACAGGTTTATGGCTATAGCTCACTCTGAAGCACAGTGTTATTAATATTTGTAGAGCACTATGATATAAATAGCGACACTACATCCACCACTAAGATACCTGCGGTATGCTCTGACAGAGCACTTTTTAGATAACCAAATACCATTAAATGTGCCACAAATGCTATACTTGAGATAGGATATTAGATACAGATGTAATGCAACAGTTATTTATGCATCAAAAATGCTGGTGTGGATCTCTAATGCAGCACTAACATTAGCAGCCTTAGGCACTAAATCCAGGGTGATTTTCTGTCAGAAACCAGAATTAATTCTAACACTGTTACAGCACAAGGACTCAAATAGTTCTTTGGAGTTAGGACCAGTGGAAGCCTAGATAAAGCTGGTCCTGAACTGTATTCAGTTTTTCCCACTGGAAAATCTGTGGCCATAAAAAGTAATGTTTTCAAAGCAAGACAAAGAGCAGCTGGAGAATACTATTTATTTCATCACACTGATCTTGTCAGTATTTCCTAATGTTTCCTACACGCTGGAAACAGCACAGGCTGTCCGTCAAGCTTCGCTTACCAGCAGCAAGCTTCACGGGTCACACGGTGGCATTTCAGACAAAGCTGAGCTTTTGGATAAAGAATGGAGGCTGATTGCGCCACTGAGACAAAATGGAGATGTTAACCACCAATTAACCATCAATTGCCTCAGGAGCAGCAAGGAAACCCTGAGAAAGGTAAATACACCTTTCTCAGGATCAGGGAGTTTTGTCCTAGTTCCAACCTCAGGATGAGGTAATTTCTTCCTGGGACAGCCCTTCTTTTGTGCCTAATAAAGCCAGGTAATTGCATCCTGGATTTTGTGGGTAGGAACACGATGTGCAGCAAGACCATTTATGGAGCTGTGGTTTCAGTCTCAGGCTTAGCTTTCTATTCTTACATATAGAGAACTACTTTTACTGCCTTGGTAACTGGCATTTTTCAAGTTTCCATAATTCCTTCAAACAATTCTAATGATTTGATCATTATGAACATGCCTATACTTGAACATTAGTTCAAATTAAAATCGGTAGTGGATGTGAACTACAAAAGGCATTCCTGAGAAATTCAAGGTGATAACATTCTCATTCCTTCCTTATTCTTCAGAAAAGCATCTTGTTAGTACGGTTATGTTTCCAGCGAATTCCCTAGACTAAGAGCACTTATACATAGAACTATTTTGGAATAGCATTTCCCAAAGAGCATCAGGAACAGGAGAACTTCTCATTGCTATTTACTTTACTACAAAAATGGGGGCTCTCATTTTTCATAGATTTACATAATTTGGCTTGGAAGGCACATTAAAGATTATCCAGTTCCAACACCCCTGCCATGGGCAGGGACACCTTCCCCTAGATCAGGTTGCTCAAAGCCCCATCCAGACTGGCCTTTAACATTTCCGGGGATGTGGCATCTACAATTTCTCTGGGCAACTTATTACATTGTCTCACCATGCTCATAGAGGAAAATTTCTTGCTAATATCTAATCTAAATCCTCCTTCAGTTTAAAGTCATTACCCTTGTCTTATCACCCCATGCCCTTGTAAAAACTCCTTCTCCATTTTTACCCCTTTTGGTACTGGAAGACTGCTATAAGGTCTCCCCTACAGAAGGTGTAAGATACATGGACCTAGATTCTAACAGTAATAAATTTCATATTATTTATTAATTCTTATAATGGATAATCAGTAGCAGAATTCTTTACTATGAGGGTGGTGAAGCACTGAAAGGGGTTGCTCAGAGAAGTTGTGGATGTCCCATCCCTAGAAGAGTTCAAGACCAGGCTGCATGGGACTTCGAGCAACCTGGTCTAGTGGAAAGGTCTGTTCCACTCCAAACCACTCCACACTGGAAGGAGAATTATCACATAAAAATAATCAAAAGAGTTAAAGATTCTGCAGTGAGCTGTAGAATCCTCTTTTAAATATTTAAATTAAATTAAATTACATCTACTTTAAAAGAATCCCCACAGATCCCTAAATCCCCGCACAGGCAATGCACACCGGTGCTGAATACTTTATAAACTTATATACTCCATACTGTACCATATGGAGGTTCTGCACAGATGTAGAAGGTAGATTTGCAAATTCCTTCATGAATAGTGTAGGTAAATGTACATTAGGCTCTCCCAGAGCCAACTTACAGAGCACAATATCCTGAGTCTGTGTGTGACCCAGACGAGCATGAAACTGTTCCTCCAAGGTTCACACAGACCCTGGGGAAATGCAAGCTTAAATTTGTGACCTGAGCATAACTGATGTGGGATGTTCATATCTCAGGAAAAAATGGGTCATCATTCAACCTGTCTGTGCTGTCTTCAGGTTTCCATTCTCTTGGAGTACCTTCATGGAAGCTGCCAGCTGTCACTAAATGGTGGGTGCTGAGGTGAGCTGTGCACTGGATTTTGGGACTGCCCCAGCTCCTGGGTTTGTCCCCAGGACAGCTCTCCCCAGCCTGCCCAAGGCACACACCTGATGCTGGCTGGCTGTGCCCACACCAGATGCAGAAACAGGACCTCAGCAGCATCCTCTGTGCTTCACTCCACACCACCTACTCCCCAGCCAAGAAAATATTTATTCCAGTTGAAAGCTGTCTAGACATAAGGTAATATGTGCAATGCAGATGCACAGGAGATTATACCTGACACAAAACTAGAAGAAACTATCTGATAAACTTAAGAGAAAAAAATTGAGACAGGTTGAGTAAGCTCCATACTAGTGAATATATTCCTACCATAATCTTTTTGAGAAGCTCCTTCATCTGCTCACCATAGGAAGGGCTGCTTGCCACTTCCCACCAGCTGTATTCTGCCTTTCCACTACTTGCAGCTTGTTTCGATTTTGGTTGAGAGGAAGACAGATATGGAAAATCCTTGCAGGAATGGCAGAGTGCAGGGAGCAGCCTTGCCTACTAATCGATGCAAGCTGCCCGGGAAGAGAGGCAGGATGATCATTTCCTCCCTGCTTGTTCATCTGCTCCCCTGGGAACAAGTAATACTGCAGTGACACTTAAGGCATGTGCTGTCAAAGTGCTTCTGGCAGAAAAAATAAGTGAAGTATCAAGTATTGAGCCCTTTCAGCAAGCCATGGGATGCAGGGCTGTTCCAGCCAAAGCAAAGTCCGACTACAGCTGAAGCATACATTTAAATTTTTCATTTAGAGTGATAAAAAGTCCCATTGAACACTCTGAAGGTACAGGAGCAGAATAAAACTGGCAAGTTCTTTTGTTGAAAAACAACCAGACTTTGCAGTTCTACTTTTAGACTACACACCTAAGGTGGAAAGTTTGCTGTACGAGCTCCTGAGTCTTGATGTGCTGAAAAGAAGTTGTACAACCAACTCTCACACATGGCAGATTTTCTTCTTTTGTCTTACATAATGTGGACTTGGCTGACAGCACTTAATAACAATTTGATGGAGCCTGATGGAGTTGAATTGGCTTATATCCAGCATGACTGGTGCTCAAATGACTTAATTTTTAAATATTTTGCCATAATCATAAACGGGAAGTAATGATCACCTACAGTTGGCCAAAGAAATAAGGGATATTTCAAAGGAAAAACAGGAAGCACACAACTTATGGACAATTCCACATAAAATACATACCTTTTATTTTCTTCTGCTCTAGTACCTCTAAAAACACTATTTTTACCACGTCTTGGTCTTCACATCGTCACACCCATGCCCCTCTGAAACAAGCAAGAGCAGGCAATAGCCACTCCTGCCAACACTTACTGCAGTGACAAATCTCAGGCACAGCCCATGGATTAGCAGAATGTAACTGGTTATGCCTGTTCTCTGCCCTGGACTGAGAAATCTTCACATTTCTGTTCATCCACACTCAAAGTGATTTCCAGGTAATGCTTCACATGTCCAAGGGGAAAAGCTACAAAGCCTGTCTAAAACGGAATTTGGCTGTACATTATAGGAAAGCTTTAGCATTTAGCTGTATGGTACAAAGCACAGGGGTCAGTCTCATGCTTCTTTCTGAAGGATAACTTCAAATCCCAATGAGAAACTGGTTGGACTTATTTTTTCATAGTACTTTGACAACCTTGTGTGCATGTGCAGTGAGCATGTTGACACCTGTATTTTTTTATGCAAAGGCCTAAAAAGGAAAAAGTATGTCAAGGACTATGGCTTAACTAATAATTAAAACTGACATAAGTATTGTATGTAAATACGATATAATGATGTAATTAATCCAATGTAATTAAAACCCAGAGATAACGGAGAGGTGCACCTCCTCACTATATACTTAAGGAGCCCAGTCCAGTATACTTAAGGAGCTCTGCAGTTCACTCCTCATCAGCTTTAGTCCAAGTGGGTCATTATCACAACACCACCCGACAGATCTCACCAGCAAAAGCATGGGAAACTGGGAGACATGCAAATACCTTCTTATTTCCACTTTATAAATATTCCAAAATTAGACTGGTGCTGATACTAATGATTTAAATTTAAGGTATACAATATTTATTACTTTTATTACTTATTATTACTGATTTAATACTTTTCTTAAATTTTATTTCATCAACTACATGCAATCACTTTCTCCTCTATGAATTTATAAGATTTGCCAATATTACTAAACTGCAGTGTTTAGCTTCCTACCCAGTACCTCAGAGAGCCAAGAGGAAAGACAAGGCTCAGGAACAGGTCACAGGCAGACAATGATCACAGCTCTGTATTGCTCCCAGTGCACCATGGGATGATTACACACCGATTTTAATCTGACACAATCCAGTTCTGCTGCCAAAAAAGGTTACACTCTCCAAAGAACCATATTCACTTTTGGAAAGAACTCCTTGCCTAACATCTTGTGTATATCCCAGGATTTGTGTGGCCATGTGCAAGGTAGATCAGAAAAACCTGGTCATGCCTCTTCACCCAGAAAAAGAAAAAAGGGTCATTTGGGTGAGGTAAACCACAAAAAAAAATATAGGAAAGGTAATAGGAAAGTGAGGCAACAGGGAAAACTTCCCTTTCTAGCAGATGTGACCATAGAGCCCTGCCAGGAAAGGCTGGGTTGGGCTGGATGGAGAGCTCAGCTCAAGTTCGTGCCATGTTCCTCTTCCTGCTGCCAGGAATGTAGATCACCTGGTGCTGGGGCAATCAGACATCACATTTCACTCAAGGTAGACCAGTGCCACACCAGAAGTCCAATGGGACAATGCTTTCATCCAAATTTCTAGTCCTGCATCTTCATTCTTTTAAAACCCTAGATGTGGTCACTCCCCCAGCAGATCTTGTACTACTTGTCTCTCTGACAGAAGACAATCATTGATATGGGAATGATATCAGAACTGTATGGACAACTTTTTTGAGGCAGAGATTGGCGTTTACTGATATATGACACTGAAATACTTGGAGGTGAAAAATTTACACATTTGCCAAATGTTTTTCCACCTTGACTTGTAACAACTACAAAATTTTTGAGGTTCTGTACAGCCTCTTTCAATTTATCAGTGCTAACTGAGCTCCTCCTGGGACAGGAACTTCATTTACAGCACTATGGTCAAGCACATGGGTAAAATAGGGCCTACAGTTCTCTGAGAATAAGGGTTTGGGATTCCATCCTCTGCTTTGCCATCAATTCTCTAAAAGCTCTTGGACAAGGTATGTTTCTGCCTTCTGCATCAGCATGTAATACTAAGTGAATGAAATCATCTTAAACTCTATAAATTTGCCAATATTGTAATTGTCATGTCCCATTCAAAACTGACATCAGCAGTGAAAAATTACATGGCACAGAAATACAAATGCAAAACAATGAGCAACTTGTCACATAAATACTTTAAAATCAGCTCTCCAAACAGGTTTTTACTTCAGAAAAGCAGAATTTTTAAGAGCAGCTGTTCAGTCATAAGATCAATGAATCATATGATGTGAGAACATATAAAGTCTTATGCAAATACTTCACATTTTATTTTTCAATCCTTCTCCCCACTTACTTTCATGTCACAAATGCCTTTGGATGAGCAAATTCCCCTGCACCCACACAGAGCTCACTGCCAGAGAGAGCCTGCACTGGGGGTGTTTCTGTGGTCATTTTTAGGACTTGTACGTGACTTAAAACCATCTCAATTCTCCCTCCTCTTCTCCAACAGCTACATCTATCACCCATCTGACACAAAGCAAAAGTTATCACAGCTCAGGTGGTCACTGGTAGCTCAGTAGGGGCTTCCTCTGAGCACCTAACTCAGATGCTTCTGCCCTAGTACAGTTCTGATACAGCTTTTCTGCAAATTCAAATTTTCCCTGCGGAGTTTTCTCACAAGACATAAAAAATCATGAAAAGTGGTGAATCTGTTAGTACTTTTCAGATTAATCACCCTTTTTGTGAGAGACTCCACTCCTCAGTCTTTCCTAGATGTTGACACCTTCGCCTTCTGCTATCTTCAAATGTTATCCTACTCCTTTTCCTTGCTCCCCCATTCCTTTTTGATTCATTTAAAATGAATCTCCCTAGCACTGAAATCCTCACAGATCTGATCCTGCCTACATCTGACATGATTCATGATCACACCTTCTCCTTTTCCCTGAGTCTTATCTTCCTTAGACTATGAGCTTGCTGAACACTTACACCTACATTTCTAGTCAACTCTGTGTGTTCAAAGCAACAGATTTCCCCATGTATTTAAATCTAGTCACTCACAGACGTGTTTTGGTGGTTCAGTACGTACTTTGCACTATTCAAATCCATTCCTTGATCCATTTTTTTCCAGTAGGGATCAGACAGATCAGCTCACAGAATGAGTCCTTACATTTGGATGGCCTTGGACTTTGGTCCAGCTGCTTCAGGATGGGATTGATCCAGAAATCTCCATTTCACATGTAACTCTATGGGAATTTTTAATAATGACCATCAAGCCATCTTTCCATGTGTTCCTAAAGATTTCCTGATGTGTTTGTCAACAGTGCTGCTAGGGCCACTGCCCACTGATGGCACACATTTCTTTTCACTGTACAGTCATGCCTAATCACCTCTACTGTAATTTAATTTTTGAAGCATGGCAAACTAGCATAGCACAGTTGTCAGACAGTGACTTTGCTACTCTAACTTGTATGAATTTGCTACCTCTTTTTTTTTGTTTGTTTCTTTCTCACAGATTCAATGCTTATACAAGAGTACTTCATTAGTCAAGTGCCCAGAGTGATACCACTAACTCTGTTCCTTCAGAACAAACCAAAAATGCTAATTTCTGCAGTCTTCTTGAAGGTATTTTCAAAGGAAAACAGAAGTACAAGACTGAAATGGCTGCAAGCTGCTGTGTAGGTCTTCATAGAATTGAGAATCTTGTAAGTTACTGAGTGACAAAATGCAGAGTTGCAAAAATAAGGGAATATGTTAATTGTCTCACACAGCTTCAGATGTTGATGACCTTCTGAACACATCAGTGCTGTCAACAGTAAATGGTTGGGTTTACTGGGCAATACAAGAATTACAATCTCCAGCTATCTCTGTTACATATAACACCAGAACAACCTTGAACATTTCATGAACTCTTTCTTTTATCTGGAGATGAGCTGACATTGATATATTGTTATTGGTCTTCACTAACACACTCCTGTTGGCAACAGGGAGATGCTAGCAGCTGAAATGAGTCACATATTGCAAGACCTTGCAATTTATATGGAAGAAAGAGCAATTTTAAAAATATCTGTCTCCTCCTCAGTCGACTGTGCAATGCAAGACACCCACTAAAACTCAAGTCATAGTCAGACAGTTATTTTTCATATATTTGAAGCACACAAAGTCCCAGGGTTATCTTTTTATTTTAAATTGACTAGCTGTGTTTCACCAACATTAAAACAGCATTACAAAGTAATGATAGGACTGTTTGATACTGAAATAAAAATTATTCTTGTATTTTATATTTACCATGGATTTTTCATGCAACAATTCAGAACCTTGTTACATTGTTTTCATTTATTTATAGTTGCACATCATTAAAAAATCTACAGTTGGTTACAAATATTTGAAGGAGGTAATAATCTAAAATAATGTATCTCACAAACAATAGAAGTAACTAGCCAACAGTTCTCCAGCTCATTCTCATCTAAAGAAAGCAAACATCTTTGTAACTGAAGGACTTGCATTGATAGATTTTGTTAACCAAATTGACAACGTAGGTGTTACAGCATTAGATGATAGGTACATACAATAGAACTACTTATAGCACTGTGCAGGAATAAAACGCACAGAGTATGTTTTGCTAAATTATTGTAACATTTTCAGTCTCCTATATTGAATCTTCCTACTCCAAAATTCCACAACCCAGAAAAAAAAAAAAAAAAGAAATACATCAGCTGTGTTTCTACTCTGCAGGTTTACAAGAACATCTTGGGTCTTGCACGACAATACAGAGTAAAGGCACTGAAGAGAGCGATTCAACAGAAAAAGCAGACAGACACACAGGAAGAACACAGCTGTACTCAACATCTGTTTATATTGTACTGTGACTTCTTACAGACTTCTCTTTGAAAATACCCGACACCTGGTACTTATCTAGAGATATCTAGATACAAACCCAGCTGTTTAGGACATATTCTAGCATGTATCTACACTACAGCCCAACAGCTGGAGAACAGTGTGTGCTTCAGCCAGCTTCCAACTCTCTGGCTTTCCTACTGTGAACAGCCCCACTGGGGGGAAGCAGAACGTGTATGAATGTATCCTAACTAGCTCTGCAGGAGGCAAACCCAGTGGCTGCTATCAGACATGGATTGGCTCAAAGTCACTCTACGAAATCCCTGTACACGCACCTCATCTTTCTGCACAGGTTGTAAGTACAGTACATATCTTGTGTGTTGTTAGACTTTTAATAAAGTATTTACCCTTATAGCACTGTACATACAGCTGTGCTTTCTAGAACTTATGCAAAGGTCAGATCCTTGTTTTATAAAGCTCACAGTTCAAAACACAAACCCAAAACCACAGCTAAAATGCAAGATGAAGGAGGCATCCACCATGGTTAAACACGCACAGCCAGCATCGTCGGGAAGGCTCTCAGGCAACAGGAGACCTTTGGAGCAGAATCAAAGACAGGAAGCAGAGCCAGAGAGGGAGGAAAAAAGGGATCAGTAAAAGCTAAGGAGGAGATAAGACATGAGGCAGTTAGTACCTGTTGACACTTCAGGATTACATTCTCGTGTAACAGAGTGGCAAGCCTGACTGAGTAATGTTCACCTCTTAAACCACGTAGAAAAAAGTGTTACTTACTGATCTGTGTTCCAGTAGCACCTCTTCGTGGCAGACACTTGAGAAAAATGTAAAAACATCATAACCCCTTCCAACCATCCTATTTTCCCAAACAGGAATTAAAATGAATCAACAATAGCCATTGAACTAAATAGCTAAGAACTCACCCAGTGTGGGGGACAACCCTTGCAAACAAAACCTATTTATGAAGAATGATCAAGGCTACTTTGTGGTCTTTGTACCATAAGTGGAGGAAAATGGAGTCTTAGAAGCTACTTCTGTTAAGCACTTTGGCATTTCAATAATACTGGTGTATTGTTAGGATTTCACTGACAGGAGGTAAGAATATTTATGCGTATGGAAAAAACAGTTTGTGATTATTTGACTCTCTTTATTTAATGATGCATTATATAAAGTTTTAACAAGGTTAAACATGTAACATACTGATTTCCTACTATTCTAAATTTTCTCATTCTGCATGGATGGCAGGGACCAGATTCCAAGTCCACTGGAGCTCTTTGTAGAGCACTCTTTCAACCTTACTTGTGGTTGATGAGACATATCCAAGTCAGATTAAAAAAAACAAACAAAAAACCCCCAACACAACACCACCACCANAAAAAAAAAAAAAAAAAAAAAAAAAAAAAAAAAAAAAAAAAAAAAAAAAAAAAAAAAAAAAAAAAAAAAAAAAGAGGTAAAAAATACAGGTCAAACTTTGTTGGACCCATGAAGATGCAGTCCTTTTGTATAAGTCAGTCTGGTTTGCAAAAATCATCAATATCATCAGATGTTTCATGCATCAAACTAAAATCCCTTTTCAGGCTATCAAACTTCCAAACTGAAAGCCTTGTATGCCATTCAAAACATGAATTTGAAGAACATTCATGAATGTTGGTATTCATCTGAATGGTTTAAAAAATGTATATTTAAAAGGAAAAATGACTGCTTAAAAATATATATTCTGGTGTAATGAAAGAACTTCGACTATAATGAAATTGACTGGATATGTGCTGGATGTTAATACTTGCACAAATAACTTTTTGCAGCATTATTCATTATATAAGCTGATTTTATTTTCAATGCCAAAAACTTGTTAAAATTTTCACTTTCACTAACTTTAGAAAATCTTAAATTTTTCCTCTACATATACCAACTTCTACTAAGAAACAAAAGCATTTTAATTCCAACTACTAACTAATGTCTCAGATTTCAGTCTCTAAGAGTCTTCGGTCACTTTGTATGTCTAAATATAGCAGATAAGAGTACAGAGAAATATGCTGTATTGTAAGAGCTTTTATAAACAAGATTTTCTAATTTTAGACTACTCCATTCTGAATAAAGTCTAATTAAATCACATATACTCTCAGATGCAGTCCACAAAAAGGATCATATTCATGCCTCGTCGCTGCTATTTGATTCTATCTTACAGTGAATGATTTAATATATACTTTTGAGTAAAAATATTTTATATGAAGTGGAACACTAAACTTTCATTAAAAAAAATTCAGTAACATATTATCTTTGTGAAATTATTTTTAGATATTAAAATCTAGTCATAGGTACTCTATACACACCTGTCTGAACAGCTGATCTATTTAAGATTATTTTTCAACTTGTAGTCAAGTCCAGAACCAAGACATTTTAAGACTAAGGATAATTAATTACTAAAAAAGCTCAAAGAGAACAGAGCTACATTTTCCATTCTCCATGGTCTTTAAATCAAGACTGATTCTCTTTTCCCCCCCAAAATTTGTATGTGCTGCATGAACAGGAGAGTAGAGGCATCGCTGAGTCAAACGCTATGGCCTCTGCTAGACATGATTAAAACATTCTTTAATCTCCCTTGCAAATATAAACATTTATGAATCTAAGAGCTTTCATCTCTAACATACAACTTTCTATGTAGCTAGAAGTTAAAACTAATAAAAGTAATTTTCATCAAAACTTTTAGAGCCTTGTATTTATTAGTCTAAAAACCCTGTAAATTACTGTCACAACTTGTTTTTTTCCTGAGTATACATTTTGACTTGTACAGTCAAAGTTTGACCAACCAAAGTAATCCCATTAGTTGTTACTATACTGGTTGATTCAACTCATTAGGAGTTAAAACAAAACTATACTATTTTTTATGCCTATGTACTGTGTGAAAATACCTTGACAGGACCAAAAAAAAAATTTCAACCCCACTTGTAAGTCTTACCATTGTGGATCTCAGTTTTTAAATTTTTTCATAAATGAACTTTGAGAAAGCCTAAGTTAGTGAACAAGAAAAAAGTAAAATTATTTTTTCTGGTATTTAATAGTGCTGCATAAAAACAATGATGCTTCTCTGAAATCATCAGTTATTTAAAATTAAAACTACTTTAAGCCAAAAGTGATTAAAGGTAATTTTAACCAAAAAGTTTATTATCTCATATATATATTAGTGCAAAAGCTATAAGAATCACCATTACATCTTTTTTCCTGCACATCAATTGAGACTTTTTTAATGTGGATTGTGTAGATAATCTTCCTCAAATGGCTTTGTGATGATAAAGTGATTTTTAAATTATTTATCTTCCTATTAAGAAATTATTTTATTATAATTATCTTAAAAGATTCACTTGGTAATTTCAAATTATCACTTCTCATTACTTCAAAGCTTGAAGGTTGTTGACAAACTCATAGCAACCTCCTGCTTTTTCAGAAGAGTGAAACTGAGAAAGTTATAATACATCCCATAAAATTTTTACAATCTGGGATTGAAAATATGACTTCATGGGGTTTATTTCAGGGAGAAAATCTTTAATAGTATCTGCAATGCTTACTCCTTTGTCCTTGATATCATAATTTTAGAATACATCATGCTCAGTCCAACAAAAGATGCAGTTGTCCTTTCACTCCCAAGGAGCACCATTTATTTCAATTAGCTGCGGTTTTACAAGTTATTTTACTGAACATATTCTGTTCCTTACTTTCCTTAGGGGAATAATCACAAAGAAAAACAGCTTGATATTTTTATAAACACATCAATGAATTTGTCTATCAAGTGATTTTTATCTTTTTCTCCTTCAACTGTCTCCTTGAAACTATTTACTTTTTTAAACTTTCATCTATGAGACCATCTCTAATAATCTGCCTTCATTTCCTTCATGTGTATTATTGTCCTTGGAGTCACATTCAAATCCAACTGTGGAAAAGCTCTTGAAAGCAGAGACCCTGTGGATAACATCCACATAGTTAAAAAAGAAAAAATACATATATGTTCTTCGCACTTTATAACTTAAAAAGCAATATGGATTTGTAGCACTACCCAGAGATTTTTGTATTCCATGAACAAGTATCCTTTTATCATCTGTTTAATTTCCTTTGAAAAGATTTATAGCCATTACTCTCAGACCAATAATATAAAATCCAAAGGATAAGATTCTCTCTCTGTGAATAAAGACAAGTAGTGGGAGCTGAGGTAAGAAAGCGCCGCCCTGTGATGGGAGCCCATGTGGATCCTTACATCTTCCAGCACAGCAAATGCTCACAGCCTTCCCTGCTGGAGCTGCATTCCTGCACCACACAGCGCTTTCAGCAATGCCATGGAGAGAAGCTATGGAGTAAACCATGGTCTTTCCCAAGAAAGAAATGAACAGCAAAGAAGATAATTGGTAAGGTGGAAAGTGAACCAAAGATGCAATGAAAAGAAAATGGGGACAGATGAAATGGTCTAGGCTCATTACAGAGTAGTCTGAATCAAAATTAGGCATGAGAAATAACGCAGGAAGATCACACAATTGCTTTTCTCTATTAAAGTAAGACAAAATTAAAGGAAAGCAAAGAATCCACGGGCAATCAAACCCACTTGGAAACAAGCTTCTTTGCAGACCACTTGAATGACAAAGAATATTTAGCCCCAATGCACACTGTTAAAATACTTATTAAAAACAAAAGGATGAAGACTGGTGCTGACAATGTTTAACATCACAGACAAGGAGCACAGCTGCTCATTGTAAGTGCTATGTGTTTCAATTCCTAGGACTTTAAAACCATATCTGTCTACCGTATTTTAAATTTTCTGTCTTCAATTAGTATACATTGCTGTTTGAGTCACAATTAGAGGATGAGCCAGCACTTTTTGGCCAAGTGACATAAAATCCTGGAAATCTACGAGAATCTGCAAAAGTTGACAGAACTGAATACCTAAAATGGGAGCATGAGGCACAGATACAATACAAAAAAGCTTAGGAATCCATTGTGCAGACAGACATAACATTACAATTCCAAAACTGAAAAACAGAACCAGGACAACAGCTTGAAACATAAACAATTGCAGAATCACCCACAACAAAGTTCACCATGATCATGTGTTTGTCAAGGGACCCTATACTCTTAGATTTAGATCCTTCCTGCAGCTGTACTGAGTGTATAGATGGAGAGAAAAGTCAAGAGGCCTGTGGCACTGCAATGGTGCTGCAGCCCCCGAGCAGGACCCTGCTGGAAGGCGCATCAGGATCCCCCCAGACCCCAGACATGCTGCAGTCAGCAGGATGTCGCACCCTGGGACACGTGGCGCCTTTTCCAAACAGCACCAAAGCCAGCGGCATTGCACCGCTTCCATCCTGCACAGCCAGCCTGATTTCCTCTGCTCTGCTCTGCCCTACCCTGACCCACCACATCCCAGGTAGACTTGGCCTCATCATTCTGGCCAGAGCACAGTTTTCCTTCTGGCTGGTGCTGTGGGGTGGTATCAGCTATGACTCTTCTGGCACAATACACCAGGGGAAGGCACACAGGGAACCGCACAACGGGACCGACGGCGGCGGAGACATCTCTGGCATTTGCTCTGTGTTGTGGGTTACATAACGCTGTGGTACTCCGGAGTAGATGTTGCCTGACGACACAGCTGATGTGCTGGCAATAGCTGGATGTTCCAGAACGAGGAGCACGTTGAAAAATCAGTGGTGTAATTCTGTGTGCAGGTATACCTTTGTATGGTGCAAGAAGACAGGGCAACCTAGAAAACTGGTTAAATATTGAAGCCCTATGTCATAAAAGTTTGTGGATAAATAACAAGATTAAGGATTCAGTCCTTAATTAAAATGCAGGGATAACACAAAACCAAGATGAAGAACATGTTTCCTTACTTTTCCTTGACAGCAACATTAGCCCAGACTACTTCATGCTTTGTTTGAATGGAGAAAAACATAATTAAACTTTTAATTAGAATTGATCACAGTCCACAAACCTGAAATGGATTGTGCTATTTGAACACTGTACTAGAAGATCTTTCAAGCAAACTGATATTCTTAAATGAAGTATGTTCTTTAAAAAGGAAAGGCACTCTGCAAGTAATAGGATAGTAGTGAAAACTAATGACTCTGAGAATGTGTCACAGAAACAACTACTAGTAAGCATGCATTCTGAAAGGGACAGTGATTACGTATTTTACAAAGACTGAGCTTCCACATACACTTATTTTTCTCTGTGATGAATCTGTTGCATATCATATTCTGGTTATAAAATATGTACACCTTTTTATTCTTCATAAAGAGATGGTGATACCTCTGAGATCTGAACTTTCCAAAATATGAAGGAAGAGAATGCCTATCTACAGGCACACTAATAACAAAACATTGCTAAAAATATTTTGCCAGCAGAATTGTTGGGAGAAGTACCTGTATCTCTTAAACCCATCTGTTACATTAACATCTTCTGTACAAGAACACGGAATTTATTCATATATTTGGCGTTTTGATAACTGGCTACGCCTCTAATGCCCAAGTAATCACCTTTCAATTTTAATGAAAAGGGCAGGTGTTTTCATCGCCCTGTTATCTGCACGTTTCCTTGTCAGCCGAAAAGCCTGGCTGTGCAGGTAAGCCCCCTCCCCGCCTTGCTGCACTGCTCCGGCTCGTGCGGGATTCGGGAGCGCGGTACTTGCGCAGCGGCGGGAGCTCCGCCCGCTCCGGCTCCAGCTGCCCCTTGCCCGAGGAAGGCGGAGAGCCCCGTCCCACCTCCGAAAAGCCCCTGAACAGGCTCCTCCAGGGGCGAGGAAGTGGAGGGTCTGCAGTTGCGTAAGATCAAACCCCCCCTTCCCCCTTCCCCTTTCCCTCCCAATCTCCGACGGTTTTTCCGCACGCCGGAGCACGGAGCAGCCAGCCCGGGCTGGGGCAAGTCAGGGAGGTGCCGGGGGGGACACCCAGCAGAGGAAACGCTCATGGCATTGGGGACAGAATGCGAAGCTGGAGTGGGGGGAACCTTGCAAGTGGCTTCTTGCAGGAAGGGGACCGCCCGGCTGGGGTGAGAGGAGGGAGGCGTTCCCTTGTGGGGGCAGTGGGGAGAGCGGGGGACTCCGGGGGGTGGGGACACCCCCGGACGGGCGAGGGAAGCCTCGCACCGGGGGAGCCGGCGGCACGGGCAGCCCTGCAAAGGGCAACGAGGGGCGGGGACCGAGGGACTCGCGGTGCTCGGGGACCGGGCTGTGCGGGAGGGCGGCAGTGCTGGGGACCCTTCTGGCAGCCGCCGCTGGGAAACCCGCAGCGCCCCGCACGGCGCTGAGTCCCCGCGTCCCGGCGCGGCACCCCGGGCGTCCCCGCCGCAGCGCTGAGCACCGCGCTGCCCCGCACCCCGCGGCCAGGATCCGCTCCTTCCCGGCGGGGGCCTGGAAGAGGAGCGCGAAGAAGCCCTCAGCGTACAGGCAGGCGTTCCTCCGCTCGCCCCACGCACACAGCACGTCTCTCCGGGAGCGAGCAGCTTATTTCCAAGCGATGCTGGCGCTAAAAGTTGCGCCGGTCGGGCACCCCCGCCCGCGCTCCCTCCCTCCCTCCGCGGCCGCGCACATCCCGGCCCCCGCAGAGCCCCCGCACTCCGCTCCGCTCGGGTCAGCGCGGAAATCGCCTCCCTCGTTTTCCGCCCCGGCTGCTCACGATCTGCCTCAACCTGCTCCTCCTTTTGTTTTGATCTTTGGAAATGAAATTCTCTCTCCTGCCGTCTCGTTTCCCTCCTCCTTCTCACGCCTTCGTGTGGGAGATGCCCAGGATCGCACACCAGCTTTTGTTATCTCCTCCCACCTCCATCTTCACTCCGATTGATGCCCCAGTAAATAGCAGGAGCGCGGCACCTCCGCCCCGCACCTACCCCGCTCCCACCTGCAAACACCTCGCGTGTTAAATAAATTAAATGATAAAACAAAAACATCCCTTACAGGCAGTAAGAAAAGCGATAGAGCGACCGCATGGATCAGGAGCACTTTTGCCTCCCCCGTGGTGTGATGACCTTGCGAGGGCTGCTCTGGCGCTTGGTTTCGTACGGTCTTTTTTTCCCTTCTTTTTTTTCCTTTCCCTACTGGAAAAAAATCACGCCCTTTTCGCTATCGCTTTTCAAAGGAACACGAACGCCAAAGCCTATCACTTCCACCAAAGCGTTTCCAAGCGCAAATTGTTACGCGACAGCTCAGCTCTCCCTTTGGATGCTGTCAGTGTTTATATCCGGATCGGTGGGGGATTCGGTCTCGCATCTCTCAACAGTTAACCTCAAATCGCTCCGGGTACGATTTCCCTCCATCTCGCCAGTGGAACAACTCCCGCACACGGACCGCGCACACCAACTTTCCCGGTGAGGATGATCCCCGAGCGCTGAGCAGCGCCGAGGCTGCGCAGCCCCCGCCTCAGCCCCGCTGCGCCTCCA
>VWZW01006137.1:2301829-2410260 GCA_013397115.1 Edolisoma coerulescens | reverse complement strand
CGGGGCGCGGGGCCGGGCCCCGCGGGGGGCGCGAGCAGCGGGGCAGAGCCGTGCGGGGGTCGGCGCTGGCACCGCGGCCGGGCGGCCTCGGCGGCACTCGCAGCGGAGCGCAGGCTCCCTCTGCCCGGCGTCGTCCTTGCCTTGCCCGGCGGGCTGCGCTTCGCTCGGCGGCTCCTTCGCTCCACGCGTGGAACCGTGGTGCGCCCTGCGTGCGGGGACAGCGCCGGCAGCGCGGGCGGCGCGGGGCGATCACAGAATCACAGAATCAGTTATGTTGGAAAAGACCTCTGAGATCATCGAGTCCGACCTTTGACCAAATACCGCCTTGTCAACCAGACCATGGCACTGAGCGCCACGTCCAGTCTTCAACACCTTCAGGGGTGGTGGTGGCTTCACCAGCTCCCTGAGCAGTCCATTCTGATATCTAATCACGCTTCCTGTGAAGATTCTCTTCCTAATGTCCAACTTAAACATCCTCTGGCACAGCTTAACACTATGTCCTCCTGTGGCCAGTTGCCTGGGAGAAGAGGCTGATCCCCATGGCTCCTTTCATGTACAAGGTGATGGCACTGGTGTCCCACGCACGGAGCTGCCTGTAGCTGTCACAGGTGTGTGTAGGCGTCAACTTCCATTGCAAGCCACCCTTCCACCATGGCTCTTGTCCACAAGCTTCCTATACTGTCGTGGAACTTAATGTTATATAGTTTGGCTCTAAAACACCGTTCAGCCCTTCCATGTGAAATTCAACTCGTCTTGCCCTTCGGTATAAAACCCAGCTGATGCTGCCCTGCCCTCGCTTTAGTCCCTGTCTCTGTAGAAGTTGCTGTTGTGGTAGGAGTAAAAGATCGGGGCTCCTTCACAAGACACTGCACAGCATGTAACTGTAGATCCTTTTTAAGGCAGAGACATATATCAGTGTTTACTTTCATGCATGGCAAGTTCTGTCACTGACTGTTTACATAAATTAAGCGTATTTAGCATGTCCTAAGCACAACACTGCAGAAAGCAGATGGATACAGCAAGGACGTGAAAGGAAGGCAAAATAATGACATACATGAAAAAGAGTAAATTACGCCATGCCTGTTTTTAACTATCTGCTCATTATTTCAGAAAGAAAGAGAAAAACATGAAGATTGTGTAATAAGTGATAGATGGAAATAATTCTTCGTTTGCCATTGAAATGCCCAAAGAATTAAATTATAACACAAGCTGATGTGTACAAATGTACAGGAAGTGACAGTATTTTCAGTTTGCTAATGTAGACAATTGAATTCATAAGTTATCTTTGTGTGATTGGCAAAATGGACCAATTTTGCTCCCAGAATCACTTTTTTTGTGTAAGGCAGCAATTTTATGATTTTATGCTTTTTTTTTTAATTTCCCAGTGAACCCCTGTCTTCAGTTAATGTTTTGATTTTCTAGATGCATAAAAATACAGCCTGAAAATGCTAAAAATTGAGATCCATTCCAGACTTAGCAGAAAGAAACAGGATGTGATACACTTCACAGGGTATCTCTGAAATTCGTGTTTTATTTGTTCTGATTAATTTAAATTATATTCTGTCATCTTCATATTTTGCTACCTCATTGCTTTCTGGGCCTGCCAGATCATTAATAATCATCTCTAGCATAATGAAAGTTAGAGTGCTGTAACATCTGCTTCTAAGTTTTAACCACATTGTTCCCTCAAATTTTCTGTCTCTTGCTCAGTTCTTTGTAAGTTTGTCTTTTACCATCACAGTGCAACATTAATTCTGTGTGACCTATTTTGATTTTGTCCATATTGCAGTTACTGCATGACTTCATCTCATCTTCGTAACTCTTCTAGTGGCAGCAGTGTAGCTACGGGAGTGCAGAGCTCTGTGGTGGCTCTAAACCCAGGTATTTACTTGGTGTCTTAGCTGGATTTTGCTATGTTCTTCCACAACTGCCTAGGTAGCAATATCTCCAGCAGCTGGTAGAAAGCTGCCTTAGGCTTGAATTTCTGCTGGCTGACTGGGACTTAGAGATGATGCCCCTTTCCTTGTCCTTCGGGGTCATCCTTTGCAAAAAGCTCAACATTTGCTTACCCTTAAAAAGCAGAAATTATAGGTTGAATTAAAAAAAAAAAAAAGGAGCTAAAACGCATTTAAATGGGACTTTCTATGTCACAGTATTTTTTAAATCTAATTCAGTGGCAGAATTCCTATCAGCTACAAAAAAGTTGTAGATTAAGCAGAATGTAGTGTGTTTTCATGTAAGATTTTCCCTGTCTACATTTAGGTAATTCCATCTCAAATCAGGTTACTTAGACTGTGTTTTCAAATGGATTTGAAAACATGATGCTCATCGAAAAAAAGAGGTACTCTACAGTATTATTCTAGAAAACCGGCTTAATTTTACATGTACTACATCACAGAAACAATACAATACAAAATCCCATTTGAAAAGTTGATATACATATAAAACCTCTCCACTTGTATTATTAGTGCTTTGTCAAAAATGCCCATGAAGAAGCTTCATTTTGGTGTAGATCAACAATTTAATAAGAGTTACTTCTGACTCTGTTCGTGGGGTTATCACTAGAAAGGTGATAATGACATTATGAGTGGGTGTGCTATTATGACGTCTTACACTGCGCTGTCCTACACTGCATGCAGTTCCTGAAGGCTTTTGTAAGCTGGCTGTAAAAGTTTACCAGTTCAGATCACTGGCACTCTCAGCTGCTTAACATTAACTTTTTATCTACACACATGATATTGTGTTTTAGGCTGTGGAGAATTACATTCACTACACTTGCTTCTCAAGATAGATAATGGTAGAATTTTCCATTTTCTTGCTATACAGTTCTTTGGATTCTTCCAATGAAACTAATTGTTGCCAACTAATTGTTGCAACTTCAGATGATTTTTTAACCTAAATAACATGATTCTCATAATGGAGCTACAGCAATGTAAAAAACATCGGAGTCTGACCTGAAGTTTTCTATTGTAAGTGTATATTTTTTATTTTACCATCAGAATGAACAGTATAAATATAAGAATTCTTAGCTTTTGAATGAATAGCATAACAATGTGGGTACCTTCTCCTTTTACAGTCTTCCATGGCTTGCATGGGTCTCCTTTAGGCTTTGAATCTCCTAAACGTTCTGCTTATACCTTTGAAGGAAGCCAAGTGAGGCCCTAAGACTCTGATCTTGTCAAGGGAGATAGATGGGCATCTCCGGAGGGAAATTCAAAATCTAATGAAATCGAGGATACTCCTCCCCTTTTTCCTCTCCCTCCTTTGCTCCAGAGTAGACAATTCAATATTAAAAGACACAGTATCCTCTGAGAGGACTCACTGTCTCAGCAGGTGGCTTACTGCTCATGAGATTTTTTTTTTTTTTTAATTTAGCATGATCTCCTTTTTTGCAGACACCAATTTAAATACAGAATACCATTTTGGGGTTTACATTTTCCCCTCTCTCTTTTATGCTCAATACTTGCTAAGAATATAATTGTGTATATATTTTACCAGAATCAACAGCAGAAAAAGTATAATTAGAAGGAATTTGAGTCTATATCTACATCTCTAGCTGTATGCTTTATGTTCTGCCAGGCCTTTTGAAGGAATGATTTCCTTTCTCCCTTCTGTGTTCCCTTGGTGCAGTTTTTGCACACCGAGATGTACTTGTCTGTTAGATGGGGAGCTGAAAGCAGCAATGCGGCTGCAAGGATTGGCAGAAGGGAGCTGCTTCAAGGCTCTGTGATTAAACGAAGCTGCTGCAACACACTGCAGTTGGAAAAGGGTGAGATTCTTGATGCTCAACAGCAAACAATGAGCGTGGCTGATTTTATCACTTTCAAAATGACTACAGATTGCCTTGCTTCTTTAATGTGCTATATATAATTGTATGAAAATGACATTTTTATGTACATATTATCTTTCACTTTCATCTCTCATTCATTCTTTAAATAATGCCCCTAAGGATATACGTAAGACAAAATGTACTTATTTTACAAAAAAATGCAATTTTTCTTCTCTGTGAAATGTAGTGATTTCTTGTGTGCGGATCACCTTTGTTGTGTCAAACCAAATAAATTATAATTCAGTCTTTTTATTAATGAGAGCATTTATTAATCTTCAATTTCTTAGTCTCATGGAATGAAATGCAAAGAAAATACCATTTATGTAACATCATCTCCAATGTTGTATAATACAGTCACAACTGGGGAGTGTGTGCAATACCTAACTTTAGATCCTACATTTGATAGCTAAATACTTGTCTATTTGCTTGCATTTCCTTTCATGTCAATGAAAATACAAAGAAGCTGTCATAGGGTGATTCAGGGTGGGAACCTGGCTAGCAAGTATCAAGAAAAGAAATATTTAAGTTCAGGCACCTAAATGAAATGTCTAAAGCTAAGTGGCACAAGCCCAAGTTTCACTCCAGTAGGCTGCTTCCCACAGAAGCTGTTCCAGTTGTTCTTCTTAAGTGAGGCATTTGCTCAAGCAGAAATAAAAGGTTGACATTCTGGACCTGATAAATGTAAGCTTCAAGTAAATAATGGGTGTTTAGAAGGAAAGGAATGACAAAACTTAGAAGCATTTAATTTTCTGCAAATGCCCTAAACATAGCTTTCCTCTGCCATTTAGCTCAAGGCAGAACTTTTGCATACACAAAATAATTCCTGTGAAGTCATACTGGTCATGTGCTCTTGAGATGTTCCAACAGGGCTTTGTTTGCTTATTTGATCTGCGAGGGATTGTTCTTAGCTAAAATATTATAATGGTGACATGGAAAAATTGGAACACAACTGTAGAAATAATATCAAATCATGAAATAAAAACAGAGGAAAAGGCCACAAATTGCAGCTAGGTTAGCAGATTTATTAATAATGGAATTCTTAGTTTAACCAGCACACATCAAAGCAAACAAGATGCTACCTAACCTTTTTTTTTTGACAACAGATTATCTTACTCAGATTGTCATTTGTGTCATTATTTTTTTTATTAATGTTTTTCATACAGATCTGTAGGATTAATAACACACTTCGATGCTGTGATATGAGGGCATTTTCTACTAAGAAATGGTGGGAAAGGTAGATGGAGAATAAGCAGACTGTTTACTTGCTTAGGGGCAAAATGTACTCACAACTTGGTGGATATATAGGTAGTTATCTTTGCGTAATTAAACTGCACTGTGAGACATGATGACTTTGTATAATAGTCTTTATTTCAGAGGTAATAATTTTTAATATGATTTGGTTTGAGAAAACAGCAGTGAATCAGCACTCTTGGACCATAATCGCAAGAGCAGGATGTACTGCTAAGAGCGGAGATGCATCTCAGCAAGTGGGCTACTGGACAAAAAATCAGTTCAGAACCAACAGACAGAAAAGAACCATCAGAGAAAAGACAAAACATTGAAAACTTATTTCATAATTCCATTTGCAATGAAATCTCTCCATCTCTAATGCTAGGTCATCTTTTTCTGCATCTGTTAACCCCTAAGATAAGTGCAGTCCTCTGCCCACACCTTTCTAATTGCCAACATCTCTATTTGTCAAAATTCTGCTGCTGCTTCTCTCCCCAAAATACATCACACAGCCTCCAGTCCTGTACCAGGTATCAGAGATATCAGCTTAAGAAAATCTTATCAAAAGCAAAGCAGTTACACAAGGTTTCTTTCACAAGAACCCCTCTCTTTGTAGTAGTTTGCAGTTTAGGAACATGCAGAGTTGGAGTACACGTTTGGATCAGGATGCTTAACTGGTACTGATGAACTACTTGGTAATGAGTTTGTCATTATTAAGGAATTTATATCTGTGATTTCTGTAACTTCGTGTTGAAGTGAGTTCTACATTTAACTAAGTTTTAGATATGTGAAAAAATACCCATACCATTAGTCTAGGACCCATTTTTCACATTCAGTGGTGAAAAATATACTGCCACACTGAAAAAGAGCTGTGCAATATCAGCATATTAATTTGAAGTAATGTTGAAAATTATAATTTATAAATATTTATTAAAATACATAATATAAAAATATAAGATATTAATACTGAACTAACTGTACTGATTCTTTTCTATCTGATTAAAAAAAAAGTTAAGCTTCAAAACAAGTGTTCTGTAGCGTATCCTGTCACCGTGTATACTTGCTACAGAATTCATGGGCCTTTCCCCAAAGTCAGACCTCAGGGAGCACCTGGGGATTGATTTATTTATTTGATGTGGGAGGATGAAGAGGGGAAGATGAGGAGGGTTGGTGTTCTCAGAACCAACCTTCTAAAACTCTGTGTGCTTGAAAATCATTCACCTGTGAGAACCATCCCAGGTGGTTTAGCCAAACATCAGACTCTGTTCTGAAGTTTCTTCTTCTCTGGGCCTTCCCAAATAACTTCCATTCCCTTTTGAAGCCCTGTGGGTAGTCCTTAATGTTAATTTTCCATCCATTCTGGCTTTTGCCTCAGGTCCCTGTCCTTCCATCCTGCATCACTAGTTACTCCTTCATCCCTGGAATGTCCTGTGCTCTCTGCTACACGGAGCAGCCCCTTACCAGGGGCACACGCCCTGCTCCAGAACAGCTGCTTCCTCCCAGAGGAAGGTTCTGCCAAAAAGTAAGAAAGGGTAGCTGTGTACATATTATATTTTAAATTTAAGATATAGATTATTGTCTCATGTATGTATCTTATTATGCAAGAGAAGGAGAATTTTAATATTTTACTTGCTCTTGTGACTTGTTCAGCATTGATGGAAAAGTAAACAAAGCTAAAGGGAGAACACTCTGGTGTGGTTGTCATAAATAAATATGTAGCGAGACAGAACACTTTAAACAAATGCAGCAGATACTTTGCAAAACTGTTGTCTCAAACAAGCATTCTAAACATCTCTAGTTATATTTATTAGTCTGTGGCTGCCTGAGATGTCTATGTCTCTGGAGATTATTGAGAAATATCCATGTACTCTCTAGCTTATCCAAATTAGGTATAATATAGCAATAATAAATGTTTGCTGTGTGCATAATTTTTTTTTTTAATTTTCAACATGACTATTTATTTATTTATTTTTTAAATTTAGTAGTTTATTTGATGTTTTACAGCACTGCACACTGTATGAATATTTTTCCTCCAATTTTCAGACTCTTAATGATCATGATTTTTGTCCCCATAATTATTTTTTACTGATGTCTAACATTCTGGTCAGCATAATTCAAGTCATTCTCAGGTGCTGTTTAGTTCAATAATGAGGCCATCAGTGTCTGTAGTTTGGGAGGTGAACCAAAAATCATGGAGGTAGTTACATTAGTTTAAAATCAACTCACTGTGAAAATAAGATTGCCCCTAGTTCTTTCTTCTGACTGCAGGCTGCTGCTAACTGGACAGTACATTGTAGCACAACACTGTATCACAGCAGGAACAGCAAAAAATTGAAAGCAATATTGAGTTGGATGAATTTTAATAAATCCAGAAACTAATAAAGGCCTTAGACTAGATATTTTAATTTACCATTATTTATAATGTCTTTTAATCAGAGTTAACAAGTTCTTGGGAAATGCTGGGTATATTTTACTTCAGGTAATCAGAGAGTCATAGAAAGGTGTGGATTGGAAGGCACCTTACAGATCATCCAGTTCCAACCTCTCTGCCATGGGAGAACACCTTCCACAGGATGAGGTTGCTCAAAGCCCCATCCAACCCGGCCTTGAACACTTCCAGGGACGGGAAGAGTCCACAACCTCTCTGGGCAGCCTGTTCGAGTGCCTCACCACCAACAGTGGAAAGAATTTCTTGCTTATAACTAATGTAAACCTGTTCTCTTTCAGTTTAAAGCTATTCTCCCTTGTCCTATTGCTACATGCCCTGGTAAAAAGCACCTCTTCTACTCCCTTGTAGGCACCCTTTCGGTACTGGAAGGTGCCCTAATTTCACCCCAGAGCCTTCTCTTCTTCAATTTGAACAGCCCCGACTCTCTCAACCTGTCTCCGTAGAAGAGGTGCTCCTCTGAGCATCTTCACGGTCTCCTCTGGACTCACTCCAATAGATCCATGTCCTTCTTATGCCCCAGAACTGAACACAGTACTCCAGGTGGGATCTCACAATAGCAGAATAGAGGGTGAGAATCACCTCCTTGCCCTGCTGCCTGTGTTGTTTTGATGCAGCCCAAGGCACATTTGGCTTTCTGGGATGCAAGTGCACATTCCTGCATCATGTCAAACTTCTCATCCACTAACACCCTCAAGTCCTTCTCTTCAGGGCTGCTCTAAATCCTTTCTCCACCCAGGCTGTACTTATGCTTGGGATTGCCCCAAACCAGATACAGGACCTCACACTTCGCCTTGTTGAACTTCATAAAGTTTGCACAGGCCCAGTTCTCAAGCCTGTCAGGGCCCCTCTGGATGGCATCCCTTCCCTCCAATGAGTTGATCACACCACACAGCCTGGTGTCATTGGCAAACTGGCTGAGGCCGCACTCAATCCCACTGTCCATGTTGCTGACAAAAATATTAAATAGCAGTGGTCCCAATATTGATCCCTTAGGAACACCACTTGTCATTGGTGTCCACTTCGACATCAAGCCATTGATGACAGCTCTTGTAGCGTGACCATCCATCCAGTTCCTTATCTACCAGCTGGTCTACCTATCAAATCCATGTCTGTCCAATTTAGAGACATAATGTCAGGAAGGACAATGTCAAATGCTTTGATTTTGCCAGGCACCAAGGCAGGGTTGCCTGTGCCTTCTTTTTTCCCTGCTTTTTAAAAAGGGGTCTTATGTCTCCTCTTTCCCAGTCAGTGGGAACTTCACTGGATTGCCACCACTTCTCAAATAAGATGCTTAGCCACTTCAGCCCCCACTTCCCTGCAGATCTGTGGATGCATCTCATCAAGTTTTATGGACTTGGGCACCTTCAGGTTCCTTAGACTCAACAGTCCTGAGTTTTTGAGCAGTAATTTGTCTCTCCAGATCGGAAGTGTTGGATGAGTAGCTAAAAAATATCTCTATAATAAGCTTGTCATCTCTCACCTTGGGTAATTTAAAAAATAATTTGATAAAGAGAATGGTTTACCTGGAATGCTGTTCTAAGTTAGAAGAGCTAGTATCTTCCCAGTTAATAATTCGAGGGTACAAATAATTTTGAAATAACTAGACAAGAACTGAGTAGATGTGTGAACACAGCAAACCAATTAAAATCTGTTCTTTTTATTTTACTGTACTTTGTCATAAATGGTTAGGCTGTACACACACACACATGGATTTGTATGTGCTCAAGTGGCACCCATGGTAAGATAGATCCCATCTTCACATTTCTTCAGTATCTTATGAGCTTTCCAGAAGCTGATTACAACATACAATTCCTGTGCTCCTAACAGGTCTTATGAAGGCACAAGACAGAGAAGGGATGCAGTTCCTCATTCTTTTTGCTCTGAAGAGCTGTCCCCTAATAAATGCAGAGCGTGTTCTGCTCTCATTTCTGAGTCGAGCGACTCTGCAGGCATACACAATCTGGAAACTCAAGAGGAAGCCTGGGTGGCTCAGCCTAAAGGTTTGTTGCAAGTGTTAGTCTCAGTGAAGATAATGTTTCCCCTTGTGATCCTGCTGAGCTTGCCTACTGGAAAAGTGACAGCTTAACTATTGGTTAGCAGTCAATAAATGAATATCGAAGAGAGGGCGAGAGGAGAGGAGAGGAGAGGAGAGGAGAAGAGAGGAGAAGAGAGGAGAAGAGAGGAGAAGAGAGGAGAAGAGAGGAGAAGAGAGGAGAAGAGACACCTCCCTGTGGGCTTCTGGTACTTAAAGGGGACTTATAAAGAAGAGGGAGAGTGACTTTTTACACAGGCAAATAGTGACAGGACAGGTGAGAACAGTTTTTAAACTAAAAGAGGAAGTATTTCAATTTTGATTTTGATTTAAATTAGGAAGAGATACTATACTGTGAGGGTGTTGAGGCACTGGAAGAGGTTGCCAGAGAAGCTGTGAAATCCCCATCCCTGGAACAGTTCAAGGCCAGGTTGGATGCAGCCCTGAGCAACCTCATCTAGTGGAAGGTGTCCCCACCCATGGCAGAGGGGTTGGAACTAGGTGATCTTTTAGGTCTTTTCCATCACAAACCGTTCTGTTGTTGTATGAAGACATGTCTGTGCTCCTTCATGTTATTCCAGACAGACACCTAATCCTGAATGAGCTTACTTAGGTTCCAGCGATAGGATAGTCATGCTAATGCGTACCTGAGTCCAGATTTATTTAGTCCCTGGTCCAACCTCCTATATGCAATTTTTTTAAAAGTTCATGACCTTGAATTCTGCAACGCAGTTCATTGCACAGTCTTTTCTCACATTATTTTCTCGCCAGCCTTTTCTGAAGCAAGTTTACCAGTTTCTCAAATGATTACCATCTAATTGCAGATACCTTGGCTAAGATTCACTTTGCTGAATTTAGACATTTAGACATTGGAGTAGCCGTCTGCATTTTCAGTTAGACACACTGTCTTGCCAGTACAGTTGAAACAAACAGGCATTTTTAATCTTTTATCTCAGTCTTAACATTTAAATCACTTGATATTTAATGTCAGCCCAGAAGTGCCTATTTTTTCCCACTGGCTATAAAGGGAACCTTGAGTGGTTAGCTCAGACGCAGATGTACTAAATTAGGTTACATGAAAAGCACTCTGTAGTTTTCAGACTGACAAGAAATATTGTTAATTGTAAAAATGGCAGTCCTGGTGCTCAAATCTGTGGGGTCTACACCACTGACCCAGTGCTTCACTGTTGAATTTGCATTAATTTAGATTATATTTCACCTTCTGCAGACATAATGTATTTTAGAACACATAGGGAGATCCAGTCCATGTGCCAACATTTGAGTCTAGTAATCTCTTAATCAGTACGCTGGTTTTAATCTTTTAGATAAACTCAGTAAGAAATGGATAATAGGTCAAATTAAGTTTTACCTATTGGACATACAGCATGTTGATATTTCAGAAGTCTAGGTGGAAATAACTGTACTTACTTTAATCTTTTTTTATAAGGAGATTGCCATTACTGCAAGTCATTTTACATTCTCTCTGTAGCTGGGGACATATCACCCCAAGGCAATGTATCTTTTCTGTCTTAGAGTCTTAGAGGAATCACCACCGAGATGAGAATCTCCCACATTGGACATTTAACTTTTAAATTACAGAAGTGAGATGATAATTAGCTACACAGTGAAAGGGCCCAGAGTTTAGAGCTCGTTTGCTTATGACCAGAATGATCCCTTTCAGCAGCAATGTAGTAAAAAAGCGGTTGGTTATGTTTTAATGTCATATGGTGTTCTAGATTATTTGTCTTTACAAAACAGATGCATTCATGATCCTTAACTCTGATGCCGTTTCAAACTAGTGAAAGTCCTAATAAGTGTTTTGTCCCATTTAATTTAATATGAGCAGCAGTGTAACTGAGAATCTCTTGCTTCTCTTAAGAAATTTATCTCATGGTCCTCATGAGTTCAGAGAATCATGGAATCACAAAATATGCCGAGCTGTTTAAATGTGGGTTAGTGTATATACATAATTTGTGTGTATATGCAAGTACACACACACACACACACACATACACAATGTTAATGCTACATTATTTACTGCCAAATTTCATGTGGTTTAAATGATTTATTGCCTTCTTTACAAAATTTGTTTAGAAATATTTTATGCCACTATTTACCTGCCTCTTAGTCATCTTTAGGCAGCTGAATAATTTGGAATAGGCCTTCCTATAGGAATTGTCTTTCCTATGGATTGGTCTCTTTTACCAATTTGTTGATGTTTAACAAAACATCTGAGCTATTTCATAGATGCTTTACAGGACATCTGAGCTGTTTCAAAGATATTTAATCAGCTTTCTTTCCTTGTGTTGAGTCTATTCTTAATTTCCATTCACAGTTGAAATGGGGGTTGAATGTAGGAGTTTTTTAAAAACTTACTGAACTGTCATTTTTAATGTACACCTGTGTTTACACATAAGAATGCCTCATATAAAAATGGTATAAATGTACATAACTGTGTTATACAAAAATATATATGATAATTTCATACAGGTATAAAGCCAATATATATATAAGTGGTCAATCTTTTATGTGAGACCAGTGATGATCAGTTTACAAGGCACTTTAGAATAAATGCCTGCAGCCTTTCTCATGTTGATACTTGACCATGTTTAAGACTGAACCAAACAGGAACCAGAAGCTATTTCATTTTGCAGTTGTTCAGCATGAACCCCAAGAAAAAGTTCCATGTTCTTAAAGTGTTTTACCCCCCTAAGGCTTTTATTCAACACAAATTTCTGATTTATATTCTTGAAAAAAGAACATTAAATTCTTCCTGTATTTCCTCCACACATATTTTTTTCCCCAAGACTGTGAAAACCATTTAAAAGGGAGATTCTGTTTTAAATAATTAACTGATCCCTATTCATACCATGAGTATTAATGAAATTCCGTGTCCCTTTCAAACTAGCAGCACCTGAATAGATTAAAATAGATTAGAAAGAATAATTGCTGAATTTAAAAGTGAACTGCTTATTAAATCAAAGTAGTCTAGCAGTTGTTTTAGCAGGCAGTCAGTGCGGAAACCATTTACCAGTTGCTAGGATGTCTCATTTATAGTGTTGACCTTCAGCTATATCAAATCACTGCATGCTGTGAAAGAGTGGAGAGGAGCAGCCTACCTACCTGTAGGCTCTGCCTGATCCCTGGGACTTGCTGAAGACAGACACAATGCTCTGGCAATTTACAGCAGTGCCAGGAATGCCCGGGATCACAGGAAAATATACTCCCATTGGAAACTACACTCTCATCCAGCCCACTCAACAGATGAGCAGAACAGAGTGGTGATGAGTGGACATTTTACCTCTGTGTTTGTCTACTTCAGCAACTTTTTCTGTCTTCCAGTGTTTTTCTGTGTCTGTGGAGATCTTTGTAAACAAATAGACATGTGTAAATTAGCACTGTAGCTGCACTGTGATTTCATGGTATATATCAGAAAGCATCTTCTACATGACAACAAAAAACTAAGGGCTGCTATTTTTTCAAGATAATGAGAAAGACGCAGTGATTTTTTTTTAATAATAACCTATTGTCTAGTTGTTGAAAAGATTGCTTTAAAGAAATAAAACCAAAGAATCATGGATTTTTTTCATGTTGTACAACTCGTATTTTACACTACTCACTTCCTGAAAATGAAAATAGGTTTTATTTATTTTTGTTTAATTTTTATTTATTTTTAACAAGTAAAGGATTTCTCATATTAATGGTGACCTGGCAATCTGTATCATCATTCCCATTCCTTAATGTATCATGTTATTAATTTTTCCTAGACTTTTCAGTCTTGCATACTAACAAATTAAGATATGCATTTTGATCTAAAGTGTTTTATATATGTTATTATAATTAGACAATCTTATTCATATCAAGATAACTTTAAAAGATACTAAGAGAAAAGTGCCATCCAGTATGATTAAAATTGATCTGGATAAGATTTTTTAAACTCATTTGGTTTCACCTTAGTAATACTGCACAAGAGGTCAAAGTCTTATTATTGACAGATTATTTTGAATTGTGCTTTCACAGGGAAAAATATTTGGATTTTGATTATAAGCCATTTAGAGTATTTAATTATTATAACCTACAGTTTCCTCAAATACTATCAACAGTATTCCTGCTTAAGGGAGTTAAGTGAGTTTCAACTTTGTCAATTTCATTTGCATCATTCATCTTTTAGTCATAATTTTAAATACAGAAGATAATTTATTCCAGTAAGATATAATGTCCTTCCAATGGTTCTATATTAAATTCATGAAAAGATGTACTTTACTGAATATGTTTTATGCTCACATTTTATGCCCACAACAAATACTCTGTATTAGATCAGGAAGTTGTGGGAGAATAAAAAAGAAAAATAACGCATCTGTCAGTTAAAATGTGTCCCCTTATAGTGTAAGCACTGAATTAAAGAATTCAGCACATGTCATTGCTAATATATAGGAACAAATGAACATGTATCTGGAGGAGAGCTTTAGACATGGACTGAATATGTGAATAATTGGGAGTAGATATTTTGGTAAGAAATACAATTTCTTCAATTGTAATCCCATTACAGGAAACACTTTCTGAAGCCCAAATAAGAGATTTTAATTTTGAAGAACTTATGGGATGCTAATGTATAATGAAAGCTCCCTCTGAAACATTTGCCATGGAGTAGTGTGCTCTTCAAATTCCAGTCAATTGTTCTGAAAGTCAAAACTTTCTATCATGAGAACAAAATGTACCATTATGCTGTTCTGTCTGCTGAAAGATCAACATATCTTCTTTTTGTCACTGAAGAGATACATTTTTAAGGAAATTTCAAACAGGAGTGATCAAAAAGGCAAGGAAGAACTCATTCAAAAATCTTTAACAGATTTGAAGAGGGATCAATATTCAACCTGTACAATCGGCATTGAGTTTGTAAGGCCAGTGATTTATTATTTCATAAATATTTAGGCTTGATTACCTTTCATTAGTAACCTATTTCATCATAGAGTATCTTCTGAAAATGTAAAAATACAGCACATTTTTGAAACATAAATAACAATCTGAAATATGTATCTAATTTAAAAAAAAGAAAGCTAAAAATGACCATACCGGATCAGTTGTTTGTGTTTGCCCTGGATACAGATGGCACAGTATATTGTCTCCAACACTGAGCAGTAGCTGATGTTTCGAGAAAGTGTAAAAGAAATGATGCAAATATAAAATAATCCTTCACTTACTACATTGTAGCTTCTGACAATCAAGATTTTGCAATTTTTTTTAATCTCAGTTTGCAGTCAAGTCATTGTGCTTAATACATTCTGGAGGTCTCTTTCCTGAATTTATTTTACTTGGTTTTTAAACTTCTCATATCTTTGATCCTCATAACGACATGCTACCATGAGTTCCACAATTTAATTATATATGAAAAATAACGTATTTTTTTTGTACTAAGCTTCTGGAACAGTAATATTAGTGATATGTCCCAGTTCTTGTCCTGCAAGGAATACCTTATTTAATTCATCCAGAAAGGCTCTGGAAAGGGGAATGAATAGAATGGTGATCAAGTTTGCTGATTGTACCGACCAATTTATAGTAGTAAAAAAGAGAACCACATGTGAAGAACTGAAGAAAAACCTTATGAGGTGGGGCAATAAACTGGCAGTTGAAATTTTGTTTGAAGTAATGTAGAATGCAGCAGACAGGAAAAAATAGTCCTAGCTTCATAATTTAAAATGATGGGCTCTGAAATGACCCTTACTATAGAGGAGCCAGCTCTTCCACTTATGATGGATGGTTCACCTAAAATGTCAGTGATCACCAGCAGTCAAGAAACCAAGCTAAAAGTTAAAAATTATTGGGAAAAGAATAAACCTCAAAATGAAATAATATTAATATGCTGATGCTTAAATATGTGAAGCACCTGCAATTTTACTATTATATGCACTTCTGGTCTCTCATCTTATAAATGATATTGTAGAACTTAAAAAGGCTCAGAGAAGGGCACCAAGGATGATCAAAAGTGTGGAATTTCTTTTGTAGTGGGATCAACCAAGTAAGGATCTACTTCAATCTGCAAATAGATGCCTGATCAGGATGTGATAGAGGTCTTAGAAACATGAATAGCATCTCTGTAGGGATTGAGTGCTCACTGTATATTTCAACGCAAGACAGTGAGGTAGTAAAGCAGAGCACTGGTTCCACATAAATAAAAAAGGGATTTTTCATAAAATTATTGAGGTTAGCTGTGCAGTTCTTTGATCCTAAATGTTGTGTGTGCTAAAAGTTTATGTGGAATTAAAGGGAGACTAGAAAGAAATCATAGAATCGTAGAAAGGTTTGGATTGCAAGGGACTAAAGATCATCTAAATTTACCCAGCCTGCCATAGGCAGGGACACTTTTCATTAGACCAGGTTGCTCAAAGCCTCATCCAGCCTGGACCTTCAACACTTGCAGGAATGGGACATCCACACCTTGTGTGGACAACCTCTTCCTGTGCTCCACCACAGTAAAAATTTTCTTCCTAATATCCAACTTAAACCTACCATCTTCCAGCTCAAAGCCATTACCCCTTCTCCTATCACTACATGCCCTTGTGAAAGTCCCTCTCCAGCTCTCTTGTAGGCTCCCTTCAGTACTGAAATGCCACAATATGGTCAGCCCAGAGCCTTCTTTTCTCTGGGCTGAATAATCACAACTCTCTATTTCTGTCTCTGTATCTCTCTTTTGAATATAGAAAAGAAATCCTTGGAAATCCTGACTATCTAGACAGTGACCAAACTAGAAATGGTTGCAGACTGAGACCTCTTATGAGATGCACATGGTTTACCCCAGTCTTACCCCTCTACATGGGCCTGAGTTTTTTGTAGCTGTCAGGGTGCTGGGCTGGACTGACCTGACTGTGGTCCATTATGACCTCTCTTCAGCTCTCTGAATACTCCTTTTCTTGTTCCCTGTTTTATACTATCAAAGGCTTTATAGACTCATGTCTTCTTCACCACTGATGATCTCCTTTCTTCAGTTAAAAGTTATATATTCAGTTAAAGTATATATTCTTTTTTCCATAGGAAATTTCTTTTATATTTATTGTCACTATTGCTTTTTCTACATTTTCCAATTCTATTAATTTGGGGTTTTTTTAAGGTGGGATGACTGGAGTGCAACTGACTGTTAAAGGTTTGAACATACTGTGGATTATAGAAATACGATTTTCCCAGTAATTTCTTACTTTTTCTCTTTTTTTTTTTTTTGACTGTTAGTGAATGTTGAATTACTGTTTTCAGAAATTTTCTGTAGAATGCCCCATATCTTTTTTTTCAGAGTAGTAAGCAGCTAGTAAATATATACTAAATGTACCTGTACAGACAGGGTTATATTTCTTTTATATATTAACTCCCATTTATCAATAATGAAATTGATCTATATTATTATTTTGCGGTTTTTTAGTATCGCAGGATGACTCTGGGATTCTTTCCAACCAACTGTATCTTTGAGTACCTCCAATACCTGTGATCTTTCTTACATAGTAAGTAATTTATGAGTATGTCAAACAGCATAGTTCTCAGCACAGGTTTTTCAGAAATAAAAAGAGAACAAATAAAGGCTTTGTCAAGCTCATCAGTTTGTTTTCATATGAAGTTTAATGCTCAAAGGTAAACTAAATACACCGTCCTCAAAAGTGCATTTCAGATTTTTATATTCTCCTTCAAAAGGCACTTTCATCTTGCACACTTAATTTTCATCTGTTCTTGCCAACAAAGCAGGTATTATAATCTGGAAAATTTTAAAAAGCTAGATGGGAAGTGGCTGAACAAGAATTCAGAATTCCCCTGGTAAGAAAACTAGAAGAGTTTATTATTTTCCTGCTTCTAATACAACTCCAAACGATCATGAAATGATGCATAATACATTTTTGCCAAATACCTTTTCTGAGAGTTCAGGGGGGCAGTCATTAACCTGCAGTGCTTTTATTGCCTTAAGGCAGTAGAGTATTTATGTTAGTTGTCCTTTTCTTATACAGAAACTGAGGTGCAATGGATGTAAGGAAGAGTACCTTGTGAAACTCCTCCACTGTCCCATGGATATTATGCACTGGGATTATATGCCTTGGAGGAAAGTTTTGTGAGTACAGCTCATACTTAGCTTTTACAGTGCAGACCTCTCAACACAAACTGTGCTTCCTGAGAGTTTCTGCATTACTTTATCACCTCTTAAATGGTTCCACTTTTCTGAGAAGCTGCTTGAGCAGCTAAGCCCTGCAACTTCCACAATATACCAGGTTAGCAATGGCAGAAGTGGCACCACGTTTGTTGTTAACCGGGCTTACTTCCAAGGGGATAAAAAACTACTGATAAGCAGATATGGCTAACACTAAGCTTTACTATTTCATTCTGAAACATAACTTCCTAGCTGTAAAGAGTATTCAAGAGAAAAATAAGAAGTCCAGATATTTTACATCTTCATGGTGTGTTTAAAGAAAAGGAGTTGTTTTTTAAACGCAATCTGTTATTCTGAAACTTTTTAATCAGAAATATGTAATTCTATAAGACTGAGTGAAGAGCTACGTGTGTCACTCATGTATTACGCATGGTTCAGTTAGTCCATATATGATCAGCATAGAGTAAAAGAAGACAGCAACAGTAGAAAAGGGAAGATGGATTACTTAAAATTTAGCACTATAACCAGCTTTTTGTAGCAAGCACTCCAGAGGCACTGGGGAATCTCTAACCCTAGAGATACTCAGATCTTGACTAGAAAAGCCCCGAGCAGCCTGATGAAGGGCTGAAGTTAGATGCTACTTGAAAGCTGGCTCTGCTCTGAGCAGAGTGGTCCAGATGATCTCCAGAGGTCCCTTCCAAATGAAATTTTTTTCTGTGGCTCTATGAAGAAGCCTGTATGTTCTATGCAGTATCTAGAGCAAAAGTAAAATAGGATTAGGGATCATATGGACTGAGTTAATTGCCCTGCTAGCATGAAAAAAGAACTCTGCATCTCAGTGCCTTTAGATGTGTGTGACCTGAATTCAGCAGCACTGCAGATTTTCAACAAAGAGGTTTTGAACTGTCTGGCAGGCAGAACTATTTTTACTGCCCTTTATGAAGAAGATGGATAGTAACAAATAAAATTTGATGCAGAACATTTGTATCTCTGTGTTCAGTGCTCTGTATACAAATGGCCTTTTTTTGCCGCTTCTGTTTTGGAATTAAACTACAAGTAAGGTATTTCAGCTGGAAAATGAGAACATCTTTGAGATGTACAGGGACTCAATATAACAGAGAATGATATGGTGACAGCAATGGAGCGGTATGATCAAGCAGTGTATCAGGTGAAAGACAATGTGTCCAAAATATCAAGCCCAATAAACAGCAGTTTTTATCCAACTTGACAGCTGTCAAATGAGTAGGATGAGGCAGTCAAGCAGTGACTTCATTGCAGTGGACAAAATAAAGGGGTCATGGAGGGGTGTGATTCACCCGACAGTTAAATAGAACTGGCTTAAGTTCCTAAACACCTTTTAAGTGTGTTCTTTTCGTATCCCTTAAGATGTAAAAGAACTCCCTTTGAAAGCAACACAAGAGTCTGTTCCCAGTGGAAATCAGAGCTGGTCATCGTGGTAGTCAGGAAACAGTGAAGACCGGTGCAGGGAGAAGATGGTGAGGGCCCCTTTCCCGAAAGTTAAAGAGGGGGCTTTGTCTTGTACTTCCCTGTTACTCTCGGCTTTAGACACAGTGCCTTCTGGATCTCTTCATATGCTTTGTTCCATAATTCAATTATATAGCAAAAGTACTGTACTTTGGTTGTGTCAAGCTTCTGGAACTCTAATTTTACTTGTGTGTCCCAGTTCTAGTCCAGAAAGGAATTCAACACATCCAAAAATTATTTGGAAAGGGGAATGCATAGCAAGGTGACAAAGTTTGCTGATGATACGGACTTACTGAGAGGAGTAAAAATGAGAACTACAGGAAGCAGAAGAATTACAGAAAAACTGTAGGAAGACCTTGTGAGATAGGGCAATAAACTAGGAGTTAAAATTCAATTGGAATAATGTAAAATGCTGCATAGGGGAAAATCTCGTCCTATCTTCACCTTTAAAATCCTATTTTACATAATTTAATTTTAAAATCCCCTTGTTTTTGAGCAGTATTTTTCTTTCAATTTAGCTCCGTATGAAGCTACAAGAAAAAAAAAAAGATTTATGGAACAGCTTCCTTCTTTTATGAGAGCTACTTTGTAAAGAGAAAAAGAGTTTACAAAAGCAGAGGCAAAAACGAAAATGGGAGGAAATATTGAAATAATAGCATCTCAAGAAATGCTACTGAGCTGTTAGTAAACTTGTACTAAATGACTTTTCAGAGAGCCTGTGATTTTCAGGGCAGTTTTATTCCAAGCCCAACTTGGAAGGACTAACATATCACTGAATCACTCCAGGACTGTTTCTTGCATACACATGGACACTGATCATAACACTGAGTACCTTCTACATGATGTTTTTTCTTTCTTAGTCAATATGGATACCCTGTTGGGAATATGGAATAAATACATGCAATGCATACAGAAAAAAACCTATTAGCTTCCCTAGGATTTAAAGTGTATTGGGTAAAGTTGAGGTTCTACCTTTATTATACCAAATAAAAAGTTTATTACCAATAAGTTTATCAGTATTAGTTATTGGGGTCAATATGGAATACTCTGGGACAAAAGGAAGGACTGAAGCTCTTATTTAAGTTATTTCAAAATTACATGGATGCATAGGAAGTGTGTGCATTAAGGCTGCAGACAGAGCAGTTGTGATAGAAAAGATTGAAAGTATTTTCACACTCCAACTTTTTCATGAGTACTTTTAAAAATTACTTAATAATAATGGTGGTCATGTGATGTATCAGTAAGATGACCAAAAAGGTAATTTGTAAAATGCAACTTCATACAGCTAATGACCAATATCCTGTTCATAAGTCTAGTATCAAATTGAAGGTTTTCCTAGTCAAACAGTAAATTTCCTTTAGAATATTAATTTTGACCTTTGATGAATCAGTGTTACAAGGTGAGCTACTCTCAGGGTGGAAATATTAGCATTACAGTGCAGGATACAAACATGATGGATTACAACAGTCCTTCAGCCTTGAAATTTCAGGTTCTGAAAAGGCAGTTTACTCACAATGAATTCTAAGCACAAGGCTGCAGTCATTAAGCCAGCACAGCTAAATTGAGACAAAGGACTTGAGGCAAATTGGACTGTTTCACTTGACAAATCAAGATTGTCAGATTTCAGTGTCTTATGGATCACATTGAATAGCATAATTCATTTTGGTGCTGTCTTTGTGGATATTTAACTTAATTTAACAAAATTTATTCCTGACCTTTCTTTTAAAATATTTTGCAATGTTCTTCTTTTCTAGTTTTCAATAAAAAGGAAAAAAAAAAGAGAGAATGAGAGCTGCATAACCTTTTGTAAGAGTTTTAAAAAATGGGTTGAAAAGGAGGAGTATTTCTGAGAATTCGGTTGCTGCATCAGTACCCAAAACTTCTTTGATGACTTTGTCAAGAGACTGCTCTACCCACTTCATCAACTTGCAAACACTGTATAAGAGTTGAAAGAAAGTAACAGCTGGAAAATAGCAAAACTCTACGATCAAGGCATGGTGTTTACATCCTATTAATTTATTATTAAACCAAGTAGTGGGGAAAGCAATTATGTCTTTTTTTCTACTCCATTACCAAAAATACGCTATATCCAATTTGTACTATCAGTAAATAAGTCTTACAAATAAATCTCCATGAGTTGTAGATTGGAAAGTGCAGAGCATGCAAGATATGCTCCAGTGGAAGTCTGTCAGTTTATGCTGGATATCTAAGTTATATACTACAAAGAAAGCCATGAATGTGGAACAGCTGGATGGGGTTTAATAAACAATCTTGATTTATAGCTGTGTAGATACAAGAGAAAGCAGTTTTCTTTATTTTTCACGTGATTCTGCTTGGTTTAACTGGTCAAACACTTGAGTAATTTTAAACTGGCTCCTGTTCACTTGCAACCCACCGAACATGCTAAAGGACTGTAGGCAGGCGGGAGAGAGGGGAATATTCTGTTCAGAATAGGTTAGAAACAGTGGTGAAACCTACAGGATTTCCATTCAGAGAAATACAATACTTTGCTTCAGGAATAGTTCCTAGATACTATTCCAATATAGAGGAGTAGAAAACATAAGTGGCAGGGTGAATCTTCTTACATGCCTTAAAATCCTGTTTCTGGTTTGTATGATGACCTTCATTCCATATGGTATTTTAAGTATTTTAAGATTTGTATGTAATCTTGATTTAATAGGAACTATATATTTTTAAATAAAGATTGATTAATTAATAATATTTTTTAGGTATTAGAAGCAGCTATTTGGCTAGCTTTGCTTACAAAAGCAGCAGTATTGAAGAGAAAGCTATCTTAAGGCTCAGTTCTATACAATTCCTGTGTGTAACATTCACTTCCAGGAACAATGGATCTGTTGGGCTTCAGTGGATTTCTTCACTGTAGTATGGATGACAAACCTTAAAAAACCCCATATATTTGCAGCAACAGGCCCTCAGGATGTTTCTATTTTTATTGCCCATCTGTAATGGTATTACAGTGACCTGCTAGTTTAGCGCAAACTTTGAAAAATAACGTTTTGGGCATTCCAGTGTCTGGAGAGGAAATGTCTGTTTCAAAGGCCCGGAGCTATATGGATACTGTTTATTTTGGGAATAAAGTCCTTGGCTGGATCAACGCTTGCTGTGGTGAAAAGAAATATCGGGGAAGCAATGCCTGCTCTGGAAAGGAACTCAGGCATAACCTTTTGCTCTCCCAGGACCTCATACTTTTGGAATCAGGGAATTTGGAATAACATCTTGCTTGTGGAAATAATCGGCGGCGGGATGCTCCGCTCCGTGACACGCCTTGCTTAGGCAACAAACAAAGGATTTTCCAACCAAACCGCAGCCTCTTGGCAGCCGGGCGCCTCGACCCGCAGCCTTTGGCACATGAATCCCAGCTGGCCGCTCGGTGCCCGGGGGCGAGGAGAAGCCTCCGGCCTCTTCCGCGGGCGCAGGGACAGCGGGACAGGGCGGCCCCTCACGGCGGGCGGGATTTTCCCGCCTCCGAGGCTGTTCCCGCCCTGAGGCGGTGGCAGCGGCGGGAGCCCCGTGAGGGCGGCGGGAGGACCTTGCCCCGCGCTTCCCGGTTTCCAGCTGGGGCAGTCCCGCGCCCCGTGCTCTGAGGGCAGGGGGACTCTGGGCACTCCGACCCCCGGGAGGAGACAACCCCCGGAGAGGGCGGAGGAGGCGGGGGGAGGCAGCTTTGCTGCGGGGGAACCCCCCGCCCCTGACGGATGCTCCGCCGGGAAGTGCCAGAGGACGAGATCGGGGCTCTCGGATAAACAATCGCTGTGGAAGGCTTGAGAGGAAAAGCTTACAAGAGGTTATACAAAGCGAGAGGGAGAGGCTGCTGCCCTCACATGTAATTCCCAGGAGAGGGAGGAGGGTGAGTGTCTGCCAAGAGGGAAACCGCCTCGGCGACAGGACAGGGGAGTCCTCTCACCTGCAGCGAGGGGGGAACCCCTCAGGGAGGGTCAGAGCAGCCTTGAGGGAGGCGGAGAAAGATTCATTTTACAGGTATATCCCGCAGTCACAGGAGTGTTCCTTGCCAAAGTGAATTTTCCTGTGCCATTAAAAAAGTAAACCTGTCAAGTTAGGAACAGTACTTAATTACTGAATCACGCAGTCCTGGTTAAGAAAATTAATTATCTTAATTATATACTTAATGAAAGGTTTTGAACATGTCCCCGTTGGCTCTCAGATGTCAGCTCTGCACTGTGACTGGGTTGTTCATAGACACTGGCGAACCAGGCTGTTACAAGTATGATAAATCCTCCCAATCACTATATAGAATTTAATTTTATTCAAATTATGTTCTTCACACGAGGAAGATCACTTTTTAAATGAAGCTGATGAGTGCATTTAGCTTGAAGAAACATGCACTAAACATCACCAGCACCAGGACATGTAACAACCTAGATTGGTGCCTGTAATATCACCGCCTCTTCATATATGAGGATAAAACTTGATACAGTGTTTTGGCATACCTGAGGGCTTTTGATAAACTTTCCTACAGTTGCACTTTACAACTTACCACACAGTGAAGACAAGACTGGCAATTTCTTTTAACAATTAAAATTTTAACAGTTTTAAAGGATCCATTCTCAGATTTACAGGAGTTCATCAGAGGGCATTACTTTCTTGATATTTGTTCTCAGTATTTGGGGTTTTTTGGTGAAAATACTGTGTAACAAATGCATTAAAAATGTAATTAATCTAGTTAACTTGTTAACACATCAAAAATATAATCCGTTCTATTTTTGCAAATATCTAAAACTTTAGCAAATCACTTCTATCTTAAGTTCTTGATCTTGGCTTTAAATGTTGTTCAGTGATCCTACCTTTATCTCAGGTCTGTAATGCACACAGACCAAATATCAATGTGACAATGTATAGATGATGGAATTACTGATTTTCTTTTTCTTATGCAGTTTGGAAATCATTAAGAGATAATTTATGCCTAAAACTTAAATATTTCTTTAACTTTCAGGACTGTCTCAGCAAATATAGTACTTATTTTTGTGAGCATGAAAAGTACATATTCCGAAAGATTTTTATCTTCATCACCAGATGAAACTGAGTATTACCTGTATACAAAGCGAGTTAAAGCAGAATGTGATCACAAAAGCAGAGAGAAAGAGGAGCAACAAAAGCTAGAACAAAGCATACACTGTGGAAACATTTACCAAACATCACCACACGAACTCCTCTATTTTTCAGAAAGACAAAGCAACCAGGCATTAGAAAAGCAGCGTTGTGATACAGCAAGAAAAACTTGTATGAGAGAGTTTTTATGTTCTAAAACATGTAGTAAGGAAGGATTGGCATGTGGAGTATCAGAAAATGAACTGTTCACCAAAAAATGGAGTCCTGAAAATGAAGACCAAAGTCCTATAGAAGATGACATTTCCCTGGACGTAAGTGGACAGCCCCTTGAAACAGAGCTGCTCTGTGTGTTGAGTGCTGCTGACACAAGTCAAAATCTACAGGGCCTAAACCCACCCCAAGAGCAGCAAAACAACAGTACAGAACAAAATAATAAAAGAAATGGGGATAATGAGCTCAAACAAAATTCTTCAGTTGAGTCCTTAAACAGACCCTTGTTTCAGACTGAATTGTTAAGTCAAAAGTCTGTCTCCAAGAAAAGGTGGCAACAATACCAGCTTTTTCAAATTCCACTTTTCAGTGGTACCAGTTCTGTGTTTTCACGGGTAGAAAATAAAAAAAATAATTTTCTGAAAAATGTAGAATGTTCTGCAGAACATTCCAGTAGCGATAAGAAAACTACTGCAGAAAGAGATAATAATGAAAAAAATAATTCATTGTCTATAATTCCAACATTGAAAGCTTTTAAAAGTATACAACCACTGGAAATCCCTAATTTTCAATTTCCTAGGATTTCAAATGAAATGAATAGTAAACAATCATCAACTAACTTTAGGGAGACAGATTGGAAGAATTTTGAAGGCAAACCATCTTTAATGAAACCTAAACAGATAGATGGTGTGCAAAAAATGTCTGAGATGGGGAAACAAAAATTGCAAAATGATAAAAGCAGTGTAAGAGCTTCAACAGTTGGTTCTGAATTTAAAGAAAAGAATAGCCCAGCAATTAACAAACAGGAGCACAGTGCTTTGGCAGAAGGAGAAGTATCTGGAACTCATTTCAGATGCAACAGCACTGACACTGAATGTAATAAATTTTTTGCTGAAAATGACTTCAAAGATAAAATGCTGGAGAATTCAGAGGGTGATGATGACCAGAAGTCAAAGATTCACATTTACATTAGTGCTAAAAATGTTCAGAATGAGAAATGTGTCAGCTCTAATGATCTTTTGCAGAGAACGGGGAGGAAGAGCACTAATGAGAATGCGGGAACATTTCATATACAGATGAGTTTTCCAGTAACAACAGAAGCATTAGAGAAAAATAAGTTCAATCTACACTGTGGTGTGCATAATTCCAACAGGGATATTAGTTTGTATGAAGCAGAATCAAAACTCTCCACAAAGGAAATACTTGATTTCCAGAGTTATGTAACAAAAAATATTACATTTGAAAGTAATTGTCCTTGCATTTTCATGCAGGATTTTCCAGATAAGAGAGGGAGTTGCAATATATTTAGGGGGAAGGAAATGTTCAAATTAAAGTATTCATTTCAAAACATGTTGTTTGGATGGGTCAGGACGTGGACTGAGTCTTTCCATGAAGAAATGCCCACGTGTCAGGATGACAGTGTTACACCTTGGTCTCATTGCCGTGACACATTAAATGAACAGTGTGATGCTCAAGAGTTGGTAAAGAGCACTATAAATAGGAACCACAACGATAAAATATTCATGTGTTTGCTGGCTGTTATTTCAAAGCATCTGAAGGTGGAGGTACTAAAGACAATTCTTGCTTCCTTTTTCAGTAGCACAAATACTTTATTGACAACTGAGGGAAAGTCTATGCGAGAGGAGAAGCGGTATTTACGTGGCAGAAAGCAAAATCAGTTAAACTCATGCACAGATGATTCTTTGAGGCAAATCACAGGATTTCTTAAAGAAAATGAAACTTATCCAGGCTTTGTAAGTTCTAAATTTGTGGAAAGCATTGATTTTGAGTTACATAATGGAAGCAAGAGAAGATGCTTTTCTAGAACTTCAGGGGAAGAGTACACTTTGCTACAAAGAGGAGCCCTCTTTCATAACCAAAAAAGCAGATTATGTAAGGGAAGACATATCAGGAAACATCACCTCTTATCCAGAGCGGGTGAAGGGTTTAGCACTGATTTGAGGTCATTCAGTCACAAAAACAGTATGAAAAAGCAAATTTTAGCTGCTAAATGCCTTATCTTGCTGCAGGGCTCTTCTAATTGTTCTTCATTACACAAGATCTATTGCTGCAATATCACAAAAGCACAGTATCTGATAGGAGCCAATCTTAGATATCAGAGTTACTTTCCTGCTCATTCTCAACTGAAATTTGAAAAGGTAAATAAGGAAAGTACAAGTCAGGAAATATCAGTAACTACTGTAAAGCTGGAGAAGAACAAACCAAGCATAAGTCTTAATAGCTCTTTTCATATAGAATTATTTAAAGCTTTCCCTTTTGTTTTCTATGAAAATAAGAAACACAAAACAACTCGATATAGAACTTGCATAACTTCTGCAAATGAAGTCACTAATGCAGTAACATATACCATGAAAAAACATTTGGGTAACTCTAGTTATATAAGTGCTGATGAAAAATTTGTTTATTCAAAAGAGCTGCAAATAAATTGTCATAATTTTCTTTCCAAAAAATTTTTTTCTATTTTTGACACATATGAAAAAATTCCCCTTGCTACTGATCCTGAAGAGTTTGACCAAATCCCAGTTGTAAAGCAAGACAGTTCTATCAGAAAAAAGTTTTGTGAAGAAAGTACAGTCACTGGTTCAAAAGAGATTCAATGTTTGCCTGTTAAATCAAACAGTGTCTTAATTCTATCTGAGCAGCCAAAAGCAACCACAGAAAAATATAATTCTCTCCTGTTGCTAGATAGACAAACAAACAAACATGAGAATTGCAAAGACTTAGATACTTGTACCCCACATTTAGCAAATAAAAAAGTAGAAGACCAAAATACTTATTTAAATTCTGAAAATTTATTTCCTAGTTCCTCAAATATTTATCAGTCTGTCACTTTGCCATTGGATAGCAGCTCATTTGTCAACAGAGAAATAAGTGAAGATGGGCACTGCAGGAGTTCCTCCAGTGCAGACAAACAAAAGGCAAGCGAAACAATTCCTGCCATGGTACAGTATCCATCCACGGGAAGCCCTGCCATGACAGATACATACTTGCAATTACAGGCTAAAGAAACAGCACAGTTTTCTTTGCAAGGGCATGAACAGAAGAATAAGACAGGCAGTTCAGAGCCAGCAACTTTGAAACATCTTGAATATGTAAAAGAACAGAAAGAGAGAAATTATGAACAAATGCATGTGACTAATGAAAGTCAATGTGAGACTGTAATGAATTACTTGATTATGTCATATTCAGAAGATAAATCTAAAACATTCATTGCTGAAGAAGAGGAATTAAAAATGCCTTTATCCAAAATGAACAATGGATGTCTTGAAGATGTAAAAGATAAGTATTTCCCCTTAGAAAATAAAACCACACATGAATTTGAACTGAAGAGAAAATTTGATTTAGTGCTAGAAGAGCTACGTATGTTTCATGAAATTAGCAAAGAAAATGTAAACAATTTATCTAGTTTGGAAACAAACTTGCCCAACAATTATTGGGAATTAAATAATGCTGAGGGAAGAGATGAAAATGTGGCAAGGGTTTCTCAAAGGAAAATATGTATTTCTTCTCCAATCTGTGGTACCACAAAAGGAAAACACATAACTGACATCAGTGAAAGTTCATTAAATGAAAAGATATTAAATGAAAATGAAGACCAGAAAGTATCTAAGGAATATTCTACATCAAGACTGTCAAGCGAAGAATTGCTGCACTCATCTCCAGAGGGTAAGCACACAGAATTACTAGGTCTTATGTAATTCAGAAAATTTAAATTTTAGGCAATATTTTATTTGCTTTAAAGGTGTATTTCTCAACTCAAATAATTTCATGTTTTCATAGAATTCAAAGTTTTTTTAACAAATGTATTTGTCTGTAAGTAGCCAAATACAAAAAAGCCCACACTACTGCAGCTACCTGCACACCATGCTGTAGCAGATGTAGCTCAGAATTCAGCTGGTCAGCTCCAGGCTTGCTCGAACCTGTATTAATGTACATTCTGTTACAGATTATTAATTTTGTCTTTGATTTCATTATAATGAGCCCTAAATTCCCTAAAAGAGTCAAAAATACAATGAAAAAGCCAATTAATTGCACTTAGAAAAAGTCCCAATGAAAACATTATACAGTGTTTACAAGGGAGACAACTGTTTCCTTTCAACTGACGTCATGGACTCAGAGTCATGGAATAGTTTGGGTTGGAAGAGATAGTTATGTCAAGGTCATCAAGTTCAATCCCCTGCAATGAACAGGGTCATCTGCAAGTAGATCAGGTTGCTCAGAGCCCTGTCCAACGTGGTCTTGAACATAACTATACAACCTATATAACTTATATAACTATATTTATCTTTGTTCAAAGTTTAGATGCTGCTGGTTTTAACTCTTTTAAAATTTTTCCCTAGAGAACCCTAATCCCCACTTCAAACAGTATGTAGGGAAATCTGGTTTGTAAACTCTTAAAGACTCCTACCCCATTTGCTGCATAATCAAGAGGTATTTAATGAGTAGAGGAAGGACACCGGGTGGAAAACCAGTTGAATGCTGTACCTTCTTTTACTAATTGCTCAAATGTGATAAGTAAATTATTAAGACACTCTTCAAACAGTGTATTTATCAGATTTTGGACCTGAAATTCAGTTTGCAGAACTGATAAGATCTCACAGCTGCAAATAAAATCAGTAGGGGATATGCTTTGCCCACATTTGGTAAATTATCTGATAAAAATGCAGCCATCTCAAAATTGTCATCAGAGCTAAATTTCCCAGGGATTTGGCTCTAAATTTATGAAGTGAACATTTCAGAGGGGTTATGAAGATAAGTAGTGTTTGGGAAGAAATTGTTAAAGTGTCACAGAAAAACACCAGAGGGAATTCTGTTCAGTAGAGCTTTAACAGTATAATGTGCTGCAAGTTACACCTGAATGCCTTTCTAAAATGAAAACCTAACAGATACTGGGTAAATGGCTCAGCAAGTGATCACTTTTCTGCCTAAGCCTGGAATAAGAAGATCCAAGTGGAGCAACTGATATGTCACCAGAGGATTAAAAACTGCATTATTGCATCTATGCAAACGAGAACTTCATGAGATGCAGCAACAGCTTTTGCCAAGCCTCTGAGAATTAGACTTTGTAGCTTCATTAATATTACCTATAGTGTGCACATACATGTTTTAATCACGTCAACAAGAAACACAAATTAATAACTAGATGAAACAAATTTATTTATCTGTTTATAGTAATCAAATTAAAAAGTTAAATGTTGTATTTGTGGTTTTGTTTTAACACTATTTAGGTGCAGCTTATAGAAATCCATACATGTGGTATCCAGCTTTTTTGCCCTGCACTTTTTTTAAGGAACAAAGCTGTAATTTACAGAAAGAAGGAGGTAATAGTTATATTATTCTGCAATTTATACCACAAATCCCAGTGCTAATAGACTTATTTCTCAAACATTTGTATTTATTTTCTCCCCTTTTTATTTCTATGTCTACAAAAGTCACATTTGGTTTAATTGTAGCTTGCTAGAAAAGTGTCCTGTCTTCGGCTTGGTTCACAGAACAAGTCATGCTGATGAGCATTTTTGTTCTTTGGAGAGAAGAAAAGAACTTTACCAACATGGGGTTTCCTTTGTTGCTTATTTTGGAGCCATTTGGAACAAACGTCTTTGGGCCTCCAATCATTGTGATATTGCCAAGATATACTACAGGGACAACATGATTCGTTATACTTTTTTTGAAGATTTTCAGTTTTGTATACATTGTAGAAGGAAATTCAGAATGATATTGTGAAGTGATCTATTGGATTTCAGAAAGCATGTTTTGGCAGTTTTTTCAACATATAGAAACATTTAGTGAAACAAGGCATTTGGTTTATTCTGAAATGAAATACTAAAAAATTGTCATGAAAAGGCTGTAGATAAACTTCTGTTTCACTTAGTGAAATCATGTACTGCTATTTTGACTTTTATTCCCCATTGCATCTCTTAAAACTGTTACACAATTTTCTGGTTTCCGAATTCAGAAAATTGTTTCCTTCATTCAGGCCATTCTGGGAAATAATGAGACTGAAATATTCAGTTATAAATGACCTCTGGTGTTCTTTTCACCTATATTTTATTGAAGTTATGTCATCTTGTGAAAATATTTCATATACCAACTGCAAAATGCTGCAGAAAATTCTGCTCTACTACCTTTCTCTTTTTCATTTCTCTGTTTTATACTTTTTTGTGACATGGATTCTAGTTTCTGACCTATGTAGTAGGTATTGTTATTGCTTAGGGAAATTCAGATTCCAGAATGCTTTATTGTGCATAACAGACCAATGTGGTTGATATTAGCATCTTCTTGGAAGTTTTGTTCAGATGAGATTGAAGCTTGCTAAGTAGAATGTCGTTCCTCCCATGACTGAACCTAGACCATTTTCCTCCTTCTTTCCCTGCTGTTTTGGTCTGCAGGGCCAAGGGCAAAGGAAATCAGATATTTTCTCTGTTGCTGTCTATTTCCTTTCCTGAGCTTTTCCAGAAATGTTTGGGAAGAGACCTTAGCAATGAGTGACTCCTTTTTCCCCCATGATTGCTGAGGACTTTGTGCAGGTTGTTAGGGCAATGGCATATTTCTCGGGCATTTTATACCTTATTTCCAGAGTTTTGTCAGAATCAACAGGAACCTAATAGTCTTCCAGTAGAAGAAGCTGAAAAAAATGAATGTTCCCCTCATCATCCTTCTCAGCTGATAGCAAATAGGAAACTGTTGAGTATCGTGTTTCCTTGAGGAGGCACACTGGCACAGACAGTTCTCTTCCATTTACACTGTATGTTGCCTTGGAGGTTATTGTGAAACCAGGTTTTGTCAGTGGAAATACCATACTTACTGTACTGATGGGAGTTAATGTCAGAAGTTTTGCTGATATGTGACTGTCTCTATTTTTCAGTAGGATTATGAGCCATCACATCTTGTCACAGAACCTGTGACTGCTTTGGAAAGGAGGTGCCTAGGTGGACAAGAAGATTTATACTCCAGTAGCTTTACAATTTACTATGACTAACAGCCATGCTTTCCTGGCTATGTATAAACCCATAACACTTGACTGACTTTCAGTGCATGTCATTCCTCTTCCAGCTGGCTCTTATGAGTCTTATAAAAGACATGGCAGCACTGCTGTGTCATCATTGACATAAGAACAGAACTTTGGGACTTTTTTTCTCATCCCACCATTTAAAATTCTTGTAAAAGGCTTAGAGAATTTTTTTTCTCCCTTTCCTAGGATACCAGCTGAATACTTAAGGCTCTTATACACTCACTATTTGATGTCCTGGCTAATTGCTCAGTCCTTCATCATTTTATAGAATAATGCAAAATAGAACTGGAAAAGATCTTGAGAAATTTGGCTCCTTCTTCCAGATGAGTTGTTGTCCTAATCTCTAGTTAACAAGGTTATGGTCTTCTATTCTGCCCCAATGAGTATTATTTTGTGCAAAACAGAATAGCTTCTAAAGGATGACTAAATTATGCTTCAGATTACCATTTGATGCATACCTTACCTAATAGAATGTGGATCAAAAAATAGGCATCCTCCTACCCTGCTTTATGTAAAATGAGTGGCACAGGGCAAGCATCATGATTATTATCACCAGTCGAGTGGTGCCTGGCTCTATAATTTTGATTTTTACATCTAAACCCCTCAGACTTACTGTAAGTATTAAAGTGTATCCACCTCAGCATGTCCACTCTGTCCTGAATTGTAAACTTGTATCAAATTCTATGCCTTTGCCAATCTGTTAGGAAGTTATGTAATGTTGGGTTGAGGATTCAGATGGAATCAGAAGGAATCTGCACGTGACTCAGCCATGAGCATTTCCTTTTCAGCCCAAAAGAATCCGTCAGATGCTCTGCAGCAGAATGGAGGTGGGATAGTAGTAAAAGATTTCTAACGTATTTATCTTGTCAGGATGTAATTCTTGTTTATATCATGCAGAATTGTGGTTCTGCTTTCATTTTTTCTTTCTTTTAAATATAGGATACTTTCTGTCTCGTGACGTCATAAGAGTACAGCCTCTTAAAACATGCAAGGGCCCCATCAGGATTGGGCTGTCAAGAAAGGCTCGGCCAAAGCAGCTTCATCCTTATCTGAAATGATTTCCTGGATTCTTTTACCACCCTTCACATCTGGGATCACTCTGCTTGAAAATGGTTGAAATGTTTTAATTTTAGGTTTGGTTTTTTTTTGGTACTTTGATCTTTGTGGTTTAAGTAGTTTTTAGATATTAATATTGCAGTATTTGCTAGTGATTTATTTAGGAATACTCCTGTGAATACTTGATAGCAAAGGGATTTATAATGAATGTTTGCTAGTAGAAGTTTTAATGGAAGGGTGAATTCCTTTTAAAGTTTATGTAATATTAATAAAATCTGTCATGTATTTTTCATCTATTAAAATATACAGTTGAAATTTTCTGTCACATCCACACATCCTCTGTGTGTTTACATAGTTTTAAAAACTCAGAAAGTATTTTTAAAGATATTTGTTACAAATGTTTGGAGCGATGTAGAAGAGAATTTCAGGAAGCTAAGTTTAGATTGCGAAAAGAAAGATTATGTTTTAGGCTTCAGAGTTTGTTTCCTCTGAGGTATTTTCAGTTCCATGTACTTGTCCTGTTAGACAAAGAGTTGGAAAGGAATAAAGCTATAAATGCTACAGACAGATTGTCTCATTCTGAGGGTACTGATTCCACTGTATACAACATGGAGGTAAAATAATAGTACAAAAATTCTGGAGATTATGCATCTCAAGAAATGGGGACACCTGGGCTGCTCTGAAGCATATAGATCTTGGTTAGGAACATCTCTTAATTGTTATTATACTGATATTTTTGTTATAAAGAATAGGGACAGTTTCGACTGAATAAAAGCACAGCAAGAAACAAACCTGAGTGAAGTCTGAAAAATATTCCTGAAGTGTCAGAACAAGACTAATCTAATAACAGGTATTCAGAAGAAAGCTTTAAACCCTCTGAGGTTGCACAGAGCTTTTTAGAAAGGGCCCATTTCACCCTGCAGTGGATAAGAGAATTCCAGTAAAAAAAGTGTTTCAGAACAGTGACGGAATAATAATAAACCCCAATACAAATAATAATACATGGTTGCAGCTGACACAAGGAAACTGAGCAAGCTGGATTGATAGGGAATTTTTCTGCAGATAAATTATTCTATAGAATCTATAGCAACAGTGCAAAGACTAAGTAACTGCACAGTTTAATTTCTTTAGCAGTGACATTCAGAATACATCATATGTAATAGTAAGCATCTCAGTATGTTTATGTCATAAGGATCTAAATAAGAAAATCAAATTCAGTCCACAATATTGAGAGAGATGAATGAAACAATAAAATCTAAAAAAAGAGTTATAATTTGGTTCATAATTCCTTTTTATGAAATAGTAAGAATGTCAGGTGAAAATTTGTTTCTAGCACAGCTGCTTCTAAAATAAGAGTTTCTAAATTGATCTGTTGACCATAGATTGTCTGAAAGTTATAGTAAATGGTGTGCACCTGGTTTAAAAACAATTTTAAACAATAAAAATTGCTAACTTTCCCACTAAAAATTTGATGATGCAAATGTAAAACTGTCCATGCTAATGGAAAGCATAGTTCTGGACAAGACGTTATCCTTCCTTTATCAGTACACCAAATTTATGGAAAAATTTTAAAGGGTTAAGCAAATGGATAACTAGAGCACATGTTCAGAGGCAGCTCCTAGGAGGGCAGGGCCATTAGGCAACTGCCTTGGGAGTATGCAAATGAGATAGCAGCTGAACAGGAATGGATGGATGGATGGATGGGTGGATGGATGGATGGATGGATGGATGGATGGATGGATGGATGGATGGATGGATGGATGGATGGATGACTTTGTTGCACCTTCATCATCATCAGCAGACATCTCTTTCTCAGAGAGGGTAACTTGGCATCACAGGTCAGGGTGACACTGTGGAGCAGCTTGAGGACCTATGGATGACAGCAACCCATAAGTGCCAGCTGAGGGTCAGTAGAGGGATGCTGGTTTCTCAGTGCTCTGCAAGAAGCATCAGCTTAAATTTCCCTGGATCCCAGAAAGAAGCAACTGATCACAATCCTTTAGCTAAATGTTGTTTATTGTGTTCTGGCACAGAGCAAGGAGAGCTGGTCTATAGGCGTTGGAATGCCCCCCTGGAATTTTGTCCTCACAGCTGGGCAAACAGTTCTCGAGTGCTGCCAGACTAGAACTGGCTGTCAGGCACAATGTCTTATCAATAGCTTCTTAAGCTCATAATTGTAAAGGCTGATGTTTAAAGCAGGAGGATTTCTTACAACTTGGGAGTGATACTTCTGTATTTACAACACATTCTATGAATTCTTTGGGAAAGCTCTCTGTGTCATTCCCCACAGAGAGATATCTTTACCCCATAGAGTGATTTTCCTCTGTCCTCTTCTGACATTGGCCTGTGATCATTAATGACACAGGGAATACAATTAAAACATTGCATTTTTAATAATTGAGGGGAAGCTCTGATGTCCATGGCTTGGAAATAGGTATATAATTTCTGTTGTAGCACTTCTGGGCTCCCACTGTTCAGAGCACGGTGATACCAGGTCTCAACCACATTTAAAAGCCACTAACCACAGAACTTCGGAGATCAGGGCAAGGATGGCAACCAGAGCATGTGTGTCTACCACCAGCTTCCACACCACAGACTGATCCAAGTTTTTAATGTCCAGGGGTCAAGGCTTTAAACGCCCAGTATGGAGGCTTCATAACTCAGATTCCTAGTTAATAGTGTCCAACAGGCCCATGAAAATGGCCTTTGTCATTCTGAAATTGGTTACAGCAATACAAACTCATATGTGGAGATGATGCGACCCCACCAAAGCGTACCTGTAATGAACATTCACATAGGAAATTCTGAAACTGAAGAATAAACTTTTCCTTGAAATACCTAGGCAATTTTATTCTGCCTGACACTAAATTTTAGGATGCCTGGAAACTCAGATTAGTCTAAAATCTGCAGGAATTAATGCCATGGAAAGATTCCATTAAATGAGCCCAGCATTATTTATACAGCAAATCATCCTTCCACTGAAGAACATTTTTGCCTATTTTTAAATCAATGAACTCACCTGTTTTTAAAATATGTCTCTTTATCTGATGCTTTTATAAGAAAATACTACAATGCTCTTGTCTGCAGAAGAAAGAGATATACTTTTTCAGAGGCTGCTTTTTCAGGACAAGAGATAAAGTCTTAATTCACTGAATTTATATGCAGTAGCAAACATCCTTGTGTTTAATGGTGCAGTTTGTGCAAGAATGTCCCCACATATCCTGGAAAAGATACTGGAAAACACCCAAATACAAAAAACTAGACATTAAGTCAAACAAAACAACAAAAATTGGACCATGCAGAGAAGTAGAATAGTCCAGCTGAGATATTATGTAAACTTTATGTCTGACTGCTCATTCAGCTGGAGAGAGCTGCTAACAACATGCCCTCATCTTAAATAACAGAGGAAGGGTTGGCACTGGGAATGCTGCCTGGCCTTCTGCCAGCTTCAGCTTCTCAGCCACTGTCAGCTGGAAAAGCTCAGGTACCTCGTTCTGCTGGGGAGCAACACAAGAGCACTCAGCTGCGCAGAGCAGCGATGGGAGCTGGCGCCATTCCATGGACTTTGGGAGTTGCATGAGAAAATGCCAAGCAAAGATCCCGCCATATGTCTTTGCATATCTGATCGAAGCAGTATGTATAGATTTTGAATTTTTCCATTGCAGACACGGTATCTGGTGATGTTTTTTGAGTTAGCTAAGCTTGCTAGTGCTGACTGTAACAGAAATGCAGATGTTAAGTGTCATTATACTTTAATAATTATGTAGAAAAGCTTAAATATAATTTCTGAATCATTTTACATCAGCTGCTAGAACAATAGATATAGCTTGGGCTTGTTTAATACAAAAGGATTCAATTATAGCCCACTGAAAGCCTTGAATTCCATTATATCTACCAATACATGTGATTTTTTAATAAATAGTAATTGAAGGTATTTTTTTCGTCTGCCTTTCGAATTACTGGATGGAAAGCTAAAACTGCTCTTCTCAGTGTGCTTTGGATAAATGTGGGCGATTAACAAGTGAACAAATGCAAGATTGTTAAAATCCAGTTTAATAACAGTACCTGAATATAGAAGTATAGCTATTTTCTCTATCAGGGAATTGAATTGAAACAGGTAATTAAGTCCTGCTACTCCTTCTACTGTTGGAAGACATTTTCAAAACCAAAATAGATGACAAACTTCAGGGAAGGCTTTGGATAAAGGGTTTGAATGACTGCATCTATCAAAAGGTCCTGCATTAAAGAAGATGGTGCCACAGTATTTTGTGAATATACTTTACCAAGAAGCTTCATGTGGTCAGGAAGGAGCTCCACTTTTCCTCTTACAGCTCACATTCGGTTTTGATTTCAGTTCTCTGCTCTCAGCATGGACATGCCATCATGGTATTCCCACAGAGCACTGGAGAATGTACCTGCTGTTGTCCCTTAGCCAAGCCACTGAGGTCACTTCACCTGCTGTGTTCCTGCTGAGCTAGAGGTAGAACATTTCTAAACAGAGTGTCAGGTAAACTAGAAGTACATTTTAAAAATATATTCAAAAATGAAAAGTTAATTTTTTTCAAAATTATTTCTCTCAAGAATGGTTCAGGTGAAAATGTAAATAATGGCACTGGTTTCAACATTTGTCCATTGACAGTCTGTGTCGTAGATGAAAGGTTAATAGATGTCTTTATGAAATGCAGCAATTTAACAAGTTACGCTTAATTTCATGAGCAAAATTAGTTTATCATGATCTGATAAGGTAATAAAATTAAGGAGATGATTATTTTATAAAATATATGCTACCATTTGGTATTTGGTCTGAGTCGATGCCACCATAGAAGTATGTCCTCCATTATTTAAAATTTCCCCACTACAAGGCCGCTTCAATTATGAAAATATTTTTAGCCAGGAGCTGTAGTGAAAATTCAATACTAATTATATTCAGTGTATGTACTAAGAAAGATGCATAGAATAATTCTCTGTTAAAGCACTTTCTGTCAAAGCTTAAATATGCAAAAATATGCAAATCTTACCAAAAAAAGTGAAAAATAAATGCATCAGCATGGATGCATATATATATATATGTGTGTGTGTGTGTGCATGTATATGCACATGTATAACCTACCATGTTTAAAGTATAATCAAAATATATTCTTATTACCAATGACATTTTGGAGCCTGTAACTCATCATACTGGCAATGATAGACTTCAGAAATTGTAACAGAGGTTATGGCTGTGTGTGGAGAGATGGGAAATAGATTGAATTGACTTGGGAAACCTCAGTGAACGAAGTAAGGGAGGCCCTAAGGCAACCTGAATTGCCTTTGGGACAGAACTGTCTTCCTCCACTGATCAGTGAGGAGACTTAGGGGAAGCTTGTGCCACAGCCAGTGTTCTCAGCAGACTTCAAGAGTTGAAAAATCTCTTTTATCTGTTACTTGGAACTAAGGGTGGAAGAGTTGGCTGTTTAAAGTGCTCTCTAGCATTGAAATTCTGTTATTCTTAGATTTGTATTCAAACAACATCCAAGATCTCTGCTCACAACTCACTGCTGCAAATTCTTGCAACAAAGACTTGGTTTCTGTCCCAGAGGTTTTACAATTCATTTTTTTCAGTCTGTAAATGTACCTTTAGTTATTGCCTGTTACTATGATATTTAAAGGAGGAAAAATGAAAATAAAATGTTTTTAAAGTGAGCACTCTTTGGCTTATTTCTACATGGTAGATTAAGGAATCTTTCAATTTTAAAATATTGCTGCTTATTTGGAGGAGGATGTTGATGGATTCATGAGTGAAGAGATGCAACAGCCAGGGAACTGTCCATGGCAAATGCAGTGTCCTATAGATTAGTCTGGAGATGGATCTTGAGTTTGATTCTTCTCATCCATTCCAAACATTCTCACACTTTTTGGAGAAAACCTTTCCTTGAGAGAATGGATAATGTTTTATGTGCCATTTGAGCCAGCTCTTTGTGTGCCTTATCCTACATATCAACTTGTTCTTTGTGCCTCACTTTCTTCCCCCCTCACTTTCTTCCTTCTCCATAACTCCTTTTATGCTAGAATTTTCTGAGGTTCTGCTACTACAGTAGAAAGCAAATAGAGCTGGGCTTTCCCACAATCAGCCTAGTTCCAGCAAAACTTACCTGCTTGTGCTTGCCAAAGCTGTGAATTTACTCTGCTTGTGCCACAGATGTGCACTATAACTGAGCAGCTGCCACGAACTACTGGTCTTTTATTTCTTATATATAAGAAATTTTCATTTCTTATATTTTCATTGTGACAGAGGTTCTTTGGCCATGGATGGGTGTGGAATGGTCTCACTGTGCTTCCTTCACCACATCTCTGTCAGCCTGTGCTAACACTGGCAGTGCTGATTTGCCCAACTTTGAGATGGTGAGCATGAATGACTCTTAAAAACAGTAGTGTTAGAAATCTTCATTTCCCAGGGACCTGTGGAGTGTGATGGCCAAGGGAATTTGAACAAGATAGTGATTTTGGAGCCATAATCATAAGGAGAGTGCTGCATGAGGAGAGAATTAAAATATAACTCTGCTTTTTCTTCCTATGAAGTAAGTGTTTGTGAATGTTTCTATGCTCATTTTCTTTTTTGCATGTATGTTTCTGTTTTACATGTATATTTTATTATTTGTTTTTAAAAATCCCTGTCATTATCTATCTATCTATCTATCTATCTATCTATCTATCTATCTATATATAAAACTTTTGAGATGGGGGAAAGCTGTAGAAAAATATGTTTTGACATATTTTCAGAAGAGGATCTCTACTGATATTTTTCAAAAGAGGCTCTTTTTTAAAAGATGATGAAAGCTTGAATTATGCTTGCATGCCACACTACACTGCTCTTCTTTTATCCCCATATATTTACTATGTTATTGCTTGAAAATAATTATAGGGCACAAAGATCAGAGCTATGAGAAATGAAAATTTGAAAAAAATTTCAAGACTGTTCACAAAACTGAAGACACAACACACGACATGTTCATCTTTGTGAAAATTCTTCCTTTGTAAATGCTGCCAAGGTCAATGTCAGTTTGAATTCTTTAATGCACACTGTAAGTGCAAGCCATGCAGATTAGATCTGCCCAAAGCTATTCCTATTTGTTCATCCAGCTTTTAAAAATACATGTTTGTGCTCTTCTATTAAAAAAATTTCCATTTAAAAAATCAGCAGTCCAAGCTTGTATCAGGTCTTTCATTATATTCACTCTCCACCTACCTTTCATTTTGCCCCAGAAATATATACAAATTAGTTTCCATCTGCACACTGCTGAATGTATTTCCACATTCAATAACAACAGCATAATGTATTTCCTGCATTTTCCAGATAAGTTAATGAAATTAGATTATGCAGGGAATAAAAATAGTTCAATGTTAGGACTCATTATGGGACTCTTAACATTTACTAAAATGCCGAACTAATAATATTGAACATGGAATTGTATTTTAATTGCTTTTATCTCCAGAATGAATCTTTACCTGCACGAACTATGTTATTAAGGGCACAAAGTAATCCCAAGTACAGAAATATTTCATGCAGTCCCACTTATTTTAGTAAAGCTCCTATTTTTCGGAAGCTTCCATGGAAAGAGGGGGAGGACAACAGGGTGAAACAGAGAGAAAATAGTCCCTCTTTGATATGATTTCTTAAATTGTGAAGTCAAATGTGAGGTTGTTTGGCTATTGAGAGATTTTAGGGCCAAATCTTACAGTATTTTTTTGTATCAAGCTGTTTTTCTCTAGCTAAGAAAATATGGGGAAAAAATCTAAATCAGCCTAATTCCTAGGCATGGTCCTCATGGATTCCTGGAGATACTTGTCTATATGACAGGAAGGTATGTGATGCTTCCTGGGCAATCACAAATGGGAGTAGTAGGAGTCTGTCAGTGCTTGCACCAGAATCTGTACAGAGTCATTTGTGACTTTGCCCTCAGCAGTCTTTTCCAAAGAGCTCAGGAATGTCTCTGTAACAGCAGATGGACACTTTTGGACAACACTGGTGTAGGAATCTGTCATAAATATTAAAAACTTGTTCAGGAAAGGTGTGGTATCAGAGGTTTTCTATCACCATCAATTATTCTGGACTACCAAAGGAGGGGATATTGGGCTTCCCAATTTGATAATGATTGATAATTGTTTCACTGGCACTAACACCTGCAATTCAGGGAGGTGAGTGATGACCTTACAAATATTCCCCTTGATTGCCATGTTAGTAAGCAGCTCACTGTCATCTGGCTTTACTTTGGAAAAAACAGTGGGTTTTTAAAAGTTTAAACTACTATTTTCTTCTGTTTCCTGCTCACTCATCTATCCTTGCTATGCTCATTGGGCTGCTGCTGGCTTGTCAAGCTGACCCTGCCATTGCCTGCTGACACTACCAGGCTCTCTGTTGTGGCACTTACTTTGGGTCCATGGCAGGATGCTGGATCTGTTGCTCCCACACTTGTCCCCCTCTGTACTGCTGCAGTTCTTACAGAGCTTCTGTGAGTTACTCACAGTTTATGTCATACTGGTTCCTTACAGGAAAAGTGATCTCTCTTAAGACTGTGCAATAGGTTATTTTTTGATTGGTGGCTGAGCCAAACCCAAAAAGTATTGCCTGAATTGGAGGGACTTTTGTTGTTTTGGGGTTTTTGAAAGATTTTCTTTTTGTAGTAGATTTATTTATTTTTAAAGCTTTTCTTATAGCAATGAAAGACTGAAAAATAGTCATTCTGGATCAAGGAAAATTTTAATTCAATGTCAAGCACAACATTTTATTTCCAGTGGAGATTGTACTAACAAAAGTAAACATAAGAAGTATGGCACTAAAAGTTAAGCACCAGTTGCAAAGCTGGCCAGGAATATTGCTCTCAGTGAGTAATCAGGATATTTACACAAAATGTGGGGTCTCACATTCATCCTCCCTCAAAAAACATCACTTCTTCACCTTCTGCCTGCCTGATGCATGTTCTAGACATCACATTGTGTGGGTCTATCTTTACTCAGTCATTTGACTGCAGACATTTTACTTTGTGTAATTATTTTAATAGGAACTGACAGCTGCTTGTTCTACCTTCTCAATAAGTGTGTGTGTAACCTGTTACATCACTCTCAACTTATGAATTCTCCTCCCTCATGAGTATTTGCACAAGATGAAAGAGCTTCAGAAGAAGAAACTGGAACCATTTATGCAAGAGAGCATTACAGCCACTGCAGTGGTCACATACCTTGTTCTGAGATACTGTTTCCAAGATCCCTATTCTTAAGTGCACGCTGTGAAACTGCTGTTATGTCCATGTGATCTTGTTGAACATAATTGCAAACAGTTTTGTTTGTAATAAAGTAGTTTTTATATTCCTGTGTCACTGAGTTCTAGACTGTGCAGAGAGTACAGTGACCCCTGGAGCAGGAGCTGTGCATGTATCAAGGGAATTTGTTCTCCATCTTTATCTCAGGTTAGCACCAGTTCTTGAAGGAGCATTAGTTTCTGAGATTATGATCTTAGTAATGAGTTGCGACTCCCGAATAAAAAAATTTGCTCCTTACTGACAGATCACTTCAGTTCTTAGACAACTGTATGCTGAAGTATGTGAAACTAAGTACTTAGTCTCAGTTTCACCGAAATCTACTCCACAGAGAAATCAAATCCAAGTATATCTGCTTAGAAAAGTTATGATTTTGGCATCATAATGATATATAACCTTTTGAAAAGCTTACAATATGTTCTTAACTAATGAGAGTCTCCAAAACTTTCTCCTTGTTTCAGTCTGATAGTACAAAAAATGAATAAAACCTCTTAAGTTTAGCTGTAACTAAACTGGGGATGTTATTCCAAGCCATGCTATTTCTGCTCACTGTCATGATGCTCTGATATTTGCAGATTGAGGTTATTTGCCCAAACTGCTTCTTCTGACAACCCAAGCTGTGGTATAAATCTGGGTCCAACCCATTTTCACAGGGAACACCTTTTCGCTGCTTAAACCACAGCTTTCTTCCAGCACCATCTCACCCACCCAAATGGTTAGACTAAGGTGATGAAGGGTCAGTTGAACAAATCGCATCATGAAGCATTATTTTTCCTTTCAGTGACAGGAAAAAATTTAGCATCGAAAGGTAAGTCCTCTAGTCATGAGTGTTTTGAAGCAGAAGTGCAACTCTCCTTTAAGCTGCCCCTCTCATGAGCTGAGCTGTCTAAAGAAGTAAAGGTCCTCTTTTTTAGATTAGTCCACCAATATCAGGTGATAAACCACAGCATTTGGGATTATATCCCTCTATGAAATCATACTAACTAAGTCTATTAGAAACTTTCTCCCTCACACTGCCTTCATCTTTAATTAATTTAGAAAATTGGCTTCAACTTCTCTTCACCCTTCCTTGTATTTCTTACTCCGTGTTATCATTTTTGTCCAGAAGGATGTTATCTTTTCATTTCACTTTGACTGAAACATTTTTAAACTTTTTTTTTATTCTTTCCCCTGTATCAAATGCTTTTGATTCCACAGTTGAAAGCTGTACTGATTTTGAACTAGTCTTTTGGAAATTGCTGAAGTTACTATGATTTGTTTATCATCAGACAGAACGTTATGTCTCAGACCATTCTTTTTATTATGAAGACTGGGATTAAAGTGATCTGATTGTCAAGATCCCTACTGTCAATCTTATCAACAACTTGTAAACTTCTCTGTCATTTTCTTGGTTTAGTAAGCCAGTTTTAGGAGAGCTGCCAGGCTATGATCCAGGTGAAAGGGGCAGTAACTGCAGTTCCTGCAGCCCTTCCTAGCTATGCTGGAATGTCTTGATAAGCACTTTCATGGTCTGGACCCGTCCTTAGAAACTGAGGGAGATGGACTGGTTTATTTATTCTCTCATTTATTTGTCATGCAGACCATATATTTTTGCTAATTTCCTGAATCTAAGGATCTAAGACACTCTGGTAGAAAGTGTTCTTTTCTATAAAAGCAAGGAATTCATGATGTCCATTTGATGATCTCCAAATCACTGACAGTGGTTATGTGTACTGGTGTCCTCAGTCTCGTGTTGAAGCAGGCTGAGGTGGATAATTCTGGACTTTGTCCCAGCAGTGTTGGCACCCTCCAAGGCTGTGTTCTGAATGAGGATCATCCTTCTGAGGGGAGAAACACAACACAATATGATAGTGATAACATTTATGTAACATTGTCTCAGGAACCCACACCAAGGTGAACTTTCAGAATATGCACTCTTACTTGTATTTCTTAGGGTACTGAATTCCCTGTATTTTTATCTGTTTCGTCATATAACTTACAGCTGCCATGAATAATGACATTGTCTGAAAACTATGAATAACAAGATGAGGAGATTGTTCAATATAGATTTGGGAATAGGGAATTATACAAGTAACCTGAAAAAAAGGAAGGGGGACAAAATAAATATCAGGAAACACAATTTCAAAAGCAGGCTCTTATTAGTCTTTCCTAAAGAGTAAAACTCAACGTATTTGCCAAACTTCCAAAAAATATGTGCTTTCTGTGAGTGTACTGTTTGGCCAAAGAGAGCTGTGTGCTGTCCTGCCTGACGGTCAGGCTGTGCTTCCCGACTGAGACCAGATGTGAAGCTGCTTATGCTGTTTGGAATATTTTTTGCATAACACTGAAACCCAGAAAAACAGAGGAATATTCTGCAATTATTCATCTGTTCACAGATCTGCACTTTTCTCAGATCTGCAATCTGCAGATGTCAGCCACATGAAACCACATGTTTAAAATAAGAAAATAATAGTATTGAGCAGATGAAGGTAGCTGGTGTCATCCAGCAGGGTATTGTACCAAAATTTTCACCTGAGATGTCATAAAATATTCTTGAATTTAAGATGAAAATTGTTTTTTTTTTCAATTTCATACAGATTCATGAGTGGCTTTCATGTTATTTTACAGTAGATTAAAAAGCTTGTTTTTGTTTACATCTGTAATACTCTAATGTAATCTACTTGATAAGAATAAATTTGGTTTTGATCCTGAAAAGTAATATGGAGGTTGAGAACCTGAAATTGTTCTGAGAGTATTTGAGGACACACAAGCAAATGCCATAAAAAAGGATTTTATCAGTACAGTCAGTATAAATCATCATTTTGTCTGCAGTACTACAATGTATCCACTGTTTCTAAACTCCCAGCAATTCCAACACGTTTCTTGTAAAATGGCTTTTGAATTCTACACTTTCTCCACGTAGTGTAGACAAATTTAATCCAATTTTAAAGATTTTTTTTTAAATAAACAAAATAAAAAAAAAAAACAGGGGTTTTTTTTTTGCTAGCACAGGAACACAACTCATCAAAATGTTAATCTACCAAATTCCCTGGTATTGTTTGACTTTTCTGTAACCATCTAAGCATGTTTTAAATGCTATTTCTTGATTCAGAAACTAATTTGGCTATTCCTTCCCAATTCTGATCGATGCTATTGATTGTCTTCTCAAGGCCTCTTGAAGTCAGTAGGACACCACTAGTTTAGTCTGTGTGCTTTGGATCCATCCTGACATTTAATCAGAATAACTGATGCCTCTTTCTAGACATCTTGCTCTTTACTGTCACTGATTTTTTAACAGAGTGAAACCAGCATTAGCTGCAATTAAACTATAAACTCTTAGTTCTTGTAACTAAAACATAAAAAATATGTAATGAAAACATGACATAAATAATTAATTATAATTCGTACTTCAACAACAAAATCATCTAATTATACCTTGAGTGGAAAATTATTTGGGGATACTATGATTTTGTTTTTTTGAGTGAGAAAATGAAACTAATATTAGAAAGTATAAAGATCACAGTGTACAATATTTGTAAACCAAACTTAATGAAAATCCATATTGGGGTTTGAATGAAATATTTTTAATTGCTCTTAAATCTATTTCAATTTGAAGCTCCCAATTTATCATAATCTGAAACAAAAACCCCACTATAATATTAACCTGAAACGTATATTTATGCTCTTACTCTAAAATGTAGCAAACAGGTTTATTAGGTAACTAGGTAGTAGCTTTCCAGTGTTAAGTAAAATACTGTGTTAAGTAAGTTCTTCTTATTAAATTACTTTTGTGCTGGAGATTCATTAATATTCATTTTCTAAAATCTAGCAAAGGTCAGCCAAAAGGTAATTGTGTCAAGACTGAGTCCCTTTCCTTGGAACTTTCTGTACATATTAAAGCCAATTTTTTTCCTTCTACTCCTGTAAAACTAATTTGCAGTAGGATTTACTGGCTCTGTCAGATCTCTCTTACTTCAAGACAACCTTTTAGAACCTTTGTATCTTCTGCAGACACACATCCACATTCCCACCAGAGTGTTGTAAATTTACATTGCTGTGAGGAATTACCAGCACCCTTGGAGAGCAGCCCACTGTGAGCCACAGCGGAGAGCACCACACCACAGCTGGAGGCAGCAAGGAATTGTGTCACAGAGAAACTCCAGTGGAGTTGGGAAAAATTTTCCAAGTGCCAAATTGGTGTTTGGCCAGGAGACTGCAGCAAACTCCTTACTTTTAAAGGAGTAGCACTTGAGCATTAAGGAATTAATGAATGAACCAAGGAATTGAAGAGCATTAGGGAAGAAAGTTGTGCTGACTTCACATTTCAGCCAAAAAGTGAAGCCTCTGCACACAAAGGGCATGTCAGCATTATATAACGAGGAATGGTTTCAACTCAGGCTCAAAATGAGAGTAAATTATTATTTATTGTAAACAACCAGCTGCTTTTAAGCTTTTCTTAAAAGTTCAAGTTGAACCCTAGCGGAAAATTAAGGATTGCTAACTCAAGCTTGTATATAATCATTATTTCACCCCAAGAGCAATGGATAGTATTACACATTTTGTTGGAGTTTTGTCCTAGCCATAATTTACAATCTGCTCTGGTACCTGGGCAGCAAGGGGAGACTCCAGCTCACCTTTGTGTGGCTCTCACCCTCAAAAGGAGCTCCCTAGATAGGTGAGGTTGCTCTTTCCTGGGGAGACAGTGAGGGTTTGTGGATGGGAAAATCTTCTGAAGGTGAGGGAGGAAGAGGCAGAGACCACACTGGGAGAAATTCTGCCACAGGAGGAGAAGATGGGAGATTCCTTAGCAGAGCAGGCACATGACCAGGCTTCAAGGTGCTGGCAGGGAGATTTTCCTTAGACTGCACAGGGCTTTGTCATGTCCAATACACTGAAAACAAGGATAGGAAAGACAAAAATAACAGGAGAAAAAATTGCTATTATTTTAATCACTCTCACTGAGCAGAGCTATGTCCTGGACCTAGAAAGTGATTTTGTGATAATTTTCATTTGAATCAAACAGCATCTGAGATTCAGAACTTCTTGATGTCTTTGGTGGCTGACTTGAAGCTTGCAAATCAGCTTAGTCAGACTTACCTTTTTTCAGTAAGTGCTGTGGAATTGCTAACCAAGCTAGGCAAATGCCAGGAGCTGTTGGCTGAACTGGCAATGATTCCTGAAATCTCACTGTGCCACAGGGACACTGGGTGCTGCTGAATCTGTTCTCTCTCATAATGAAAGAAATTTAAGACAGGTAGGTAAAAGGTTTTTCAACTTAGCAGTTACAGAGAATCATCACATTCTTTTGTCAGAACTGTTTTATTTGGGCTTGCAAATGCCCTGGTCAAACGTTAAAACTCCCCTCAAAGGAGAAATAGTTAATCTTTCTTTTTCAGAGAAAATCTAATTTCCCGTCAAAAGTTACATTAGAACAAACCCAAAACAGTTATGATGCTAAGCAAAACCACCTAGAGCTGGCAAGAAAAAGCTGACAACAAGGGCACCTCTTAGGTCTTGGCCCTCTTTTTTGGTTTCAGATGTCTCACATGGCTTTACAGACCACCCTTGTCCTTTTTGTTCCATGCCTGGGAAGAGGTTCTCACAGTTTTTTTCTGGAATCAACCGTGCAGCAAATATTTTATCCACACAAAGTAAGCAGCAGGGCTGAAGGAGGAAAGGTACAGCTCATGACCACTGTCATGGTACACTGGCAGGATCCCAGAGACCAGCTCTTACCTTCCTCCCAGCTCAATAAATGTAGATTGGAATGTGGTGCCACATAGCTTTGCATACATACACCTGCATAAATACGGAACTGAGACAATTAGAACATTCCCATTTGGTTTTTTGCCTTAAATTTTAACCTGTTTTTCTCATCTCACTTGAAAATACTGTAACAGTGAGGATTTCCCAGCCTTGAGGAGCTCCTTTTTACGTGTAGGAAGACAGATTCCTCTAAGAGCTCACTAGGCCAGAAAGGAAGGGTTTATAATGGTTATTATTATCTTTAAAGTAATTTAATAAATAGGCACTCAACTCAAAGTGACCCACTGATGGTTTTGGGTCTAGATTTTTTTTTCCTAGAACTGATTCATGTTTAATTAAAAAATACACAAATAGTTGTCAGATAGTGAACCAGGACAAAAGTCTGCTTTCAAGCATACCACCTAGACATAATTTTACTTAATGTTATTAATACAGTGATCTATAAATATTTGAGTAGGTTTCTCATGGAGACTGTTTCAGTGGGGAAGACTAGTATATCATCCTCCATCCTCATTCTGCCTTCAGGAACAGCTAACTGTTGTGGTTAGATGGAGATTTGACCTCTTAAGTCTGAAAGGAGAATTCATCCCACTTCAAACAGAAGAGGCAGTGTAAAAGGTAGATAGCACTGTAACAAATGTGTCCTGCAGGGTGTTTGCTTCTGTCAGCATCCGATATGGTTTGAGAAACTTTGCAGATCAAATCCCCGAGGCCCCTCAGGGAGACGTGTGTTCATTCTGAGACCTTGGGCCTGAGCTGATATCCACTCACTCACAGCAGGGTGGCTTGAAATGCACAGAGGTACTTTTTTTAGCACTTAGGGGGAAAAGAAAAAAAAAAAAAGAAAAGAGATTAGATTTAGCCAGCTGCTTAGAGTGGACTTTGAAAAGTGCATTCTGCCCCATATATCTGACATGAGTCAGGTGCTAGTTACATTGTGGCAGAGTGGCAGAGATTTTTGTGGTCACTTAAGAGTTAGAGGTATCTGAAAAAAAAGAATGCATTTTGCACGGTCTGCTGGGAAAGAAAATTAAAATGTATGTGTCTGCTCTTATGGAAAGAAATAGGCTGATCAGTCTGATTCGGTCTCACATGCTGAGAGACATCATAGTTCCCACACTGCTCATTCCTTCAAGGATAAACAGCATCTAAAATGAAGACTGTGAATAAATGAAACTGTGCTTTTGAGCGTAATTCAAGGTAAAGCAGATGTCCAGCACAAGTATATATAGTACCTCTACTTTGAGAATAAGTTGGCTGAGTTTTTAAAAGATACTTTGCTACAGCCGTTATCAGTGGTTTTCCTAATTGAAAATATGACCAGTTGCAGCAGACCCACAAGAAAATTTCTAAAGCCAATCTAATCAAAAGGCTGAAAGCATTAACATTTTTAACAGCAGACTAATTGAAATGCAGACTTCTTCAATGCTAGGCATGCCTTATCATATTAAGACTCTGTTTTATGTGAAACTGGGTAAGAAGGATAAAAACTGAGGCAAGAAAAAAAATACAAAAAAGAAGAATGTGTTTTCTGATATTACTGCTGATATAAAAGTTGTTCTTCCTGTATTCATGTATGTAGAGATGTTATGACAAATATTTTGCAGGACGTGGGTGACATTTCTCTAATTTGTACTGGGAACTAAGGCAAACCAATCCACCAGCATCAGCTAAAATCAATAATATCTATAGCAATCATCCGCAATGCAGAGGATACAGGGACATGCATTTAAAAACAGCAGGGGGTAAAGAAAATTATACACTGATGCTCGGATATAGATTTAAAAAGGAAAAAAACCCCAAGCATAAACCCCTTGTAGGCCAAAGTTGTCCGCACAGAGTATGCATTTTCAACACGTAGCAGAGAGCAGTGACCAAGTGTCACTCCAGAAACAACCATGACATAAGAATTAGCAGCTATTAGACAAGCTTTGGATAGCAACACGTACTTCTAAATGAAGTCATCATGTTATCTTGTTTCTCCTCCAGGTAATGTGGAAAGGGGTAATTTAAAAAGAAGATCCCACTCTACCACTTATAATTGAGTTTTATTTTATCTCTTTCACATTCTTACAAGAGAGAATTAAAAATGAAACAGGTACTGAACTCCCGTTTGTCTCAGGGCCCATCATTGCAGTGAGGAATACCTTCTCCTGTGAACTGAAATCCAACAATTTAGCATCATATATCATGCCGATATAAGACAGACTCTTTTGCCCAGAGGACACTCTAATAATACATTCCTCTCTGTAGTTAAAGTTGCAAATTATTTCTCTTTGAGCCTGTGTTTTAATCTTGCCATTTAAAATCACCAAAACAAAATTAATTGCGCAATTGATGTATTTGTTTGTTCTAGAATATTAAAAGCTTGGTGAGAAGCTGATAAGCAAATTCTGTTAGTAAGATATAGCAGTTTTACTAAACTTCAGCAAACTTCTGACTTCCTTTGTTAATGATCATTATGTCTCAAAAGCTTCTGGGCTATAGTGGCACCAATCATCATTAATTTTTGTTGATCTCAGAATTCAAAGTGAAACCTCTGAGTATTTTAAGATTGTGAAGTGGTTACTATTTAAATCATCCCAAACATATTTGGAGAGCATAAATGAATTTTATGATGTATGGAATTTAAGTTATGCTTTCTTTATTGAATCTGCAGATTTACTATAATATTTTATTCCTGGCATGAAAGAAGAGAGGCTGAACTAAGGTATTTCTCATTTAGCACTTATTAATATTCTTATTAAGTGTCCAATTCACGTCTAGGAATCCACAAGTATTAAGTTCCCAGAAACTCCGTCACAGAACTGGGGCCATGGTCCAAGGAATGTTGTAGGTAACACCATGGTAAGAAAATCAGACACAGGCTGCACTGGAGAGGTAGGGTTGCCCACAGGTGATAGAACTCAGATAAAACAATCTTACTCATCATTGTTCAGATGATGTCACTATGTCAAGTTTTAAGAAAAATAAATAAAAATCAGGCCAATATCTTGGTCTGACTTTTTGGCCAATACCACTGTTGACTTAGTTATAAACTGTGAGTGATAGCTCCTACCTCTTCTGAGAAAAGTTTTTATATTCTTATTTTGGGGACTTCTGTTCAGAATTTACGAGCTGGAGAACTGCAGATTAAGCTAGAAGCTACTTAGATTCAGTACAGATCTGAACAACTCTTCAGATATCTAACCTTATTTCTGGTATGATTAGGGTATATAATTTTTTTTTAATTGCCTCAAAATTAGTCAGAAACCTCACTCTTCAGTCCAGGCAAACAATATCTTTGTTTGATCTTTGAGTTTGCAATTTTTATTCTCATTGAGCTGAGTACTTCAGAGCTCTGGCTTTCAGCTACATTTATGGAAAGTACTACCATGCACCAAAGCAATAGTTGTATAGTTATTAGCAGCGTAGTAATGTGGCAATGCTTAGGATCACAAATTATTTGGCATCCTGTATAAGTCCAGTGACATATTTCAGGCACATATTATGTTATTTAACTGTTAGACTTGAAATGCCTGGCACTAGACTTCAAGACTGCTGCAAGTAATAGCATAGGCAGGCCTCTCCAATTTGGCTCTGCTTAGTGAGTGATCCAGAAGGCCCTTTTAAAAAGATATTTTAAGCCCATTTAAAATCAATAGACCAAATGGCTTCTAGGATCACTTCTGACTTCATTGGTCTCAGCCATTGTATCACCATTCCTCTCGTGCCAAAAAGATAAGTGGAATTACATTACTCCTTTTTTTTTTACTGGTCTGAAAACTGAATCAGAGCAGGAGTGCCTCACTTTCCTCAGCTGACTGCAGGAAAACTTTCTAATTTAGTTAATGTAACCACAATACCTTTGTAAACGCAAAAATTTTGTGTAGACAATGCTGCTCCTGTGCTTTGAGTATTTATCGAAGTAAATTTGAAAGAAGTGCTCTGAGGGAGACAGGTGCACCTCTCATTTAGTGGCAGGATGATGGGTCTGGGAGGGGCTCATTCCACCCCTATTGCCAGGCTGTACATCCAGGGTTTTGTATTCAGTTGCCAAGAGAGTCTCACATTTCACTGCCTGGTTCAAAAAGAAGCTCTTAGCACACAGGTCAAATTCCAACCAGGTGTAAGTCATCAGAGAAAGATTTGAGCAGCTGCAGGTGGGAATTCATTAGGCAAATAAATTGAACAGCAGAAGGAAGAAGCACATAACAAAAGGACCTCAGACCACTTGTTTGGCACTTAGCAATGACTTTGTCCCTTTGCAAACATCAAAAATATTTCAACGGATGCTGGTCATAGCCCTAGAAGAAGTTTCTCCAGGATAGAAGAGAAGCTCAAAGTCCATGGATCTGATGGAAGTGTTTGTTGCCTTTCTTCAGTATCTGCCCTCTACAAGGTGTGGTTTTAGCATGAGGAGCAGAGAACAAACTCCCTTCACTAAAGTGTATCTTCTCCCTGTTAGCTGAGATGCCCTTGCTGTGTGTGAGGGAGTGTTGCAAATCCCTGTCCTTGCAGGAGGGCAGTTTTCCAGGTCATCATGCAGAGTGGAAATACAGGCTTCACTCCAAGAGTACTAAAGCCAGTATAACTTGCATAAACATCAGTGATCTCCCATAGAATCACAGAATGGTTTGGGTAAAAAAGGACCTTTAAAGATCATCCAGTTTAATGTCCCTGCCATGGGACATCTTTTATTAGCTAGGATTGCTCAGGACCCCATCCAATCTGGCCTTGAACACCTCCAGGGATGTGGCATCGACAACTTCTCTGGGGAACTTATTCCAGTGCTTCAACAACCTCATCATAAATAAAGGTCTTCTTTATGCCCAATCTAAATCTAACTTCTTTCAATTTAAAAGTGTTGCCCCTTGTCCTGTCACTACAAGTTCTGGTAAAAAGTAAAGTCTCTCTCTGTCTTTGTTATAAGCCTCTCTGTATAGGGAAAGGCTGCACTAAAGTCTCCCTGCAGCCATCTCTTTGCGCTGAACCACCCAACTCTCTCAGCCTGTCTTCCCAGGAGAGGTCTTCTAGCATTCTGATCACTTTTGTGGCCTCCTCTGGACAAATTCTAACAGGGATTATCTTTGAACTGAGGTTGTTCTGTGGGCTGCAGCACAATACTTCATATTCAAGAACATGGTAAAGACAGGAGCTTCCCATCACCAAAACAATGTATCTTCCTTCTCTTCAGGAAGTTACAAATGAGGATTAATGAACTTGTGAGGAGAGGGAATAAGCTGCTGGTCACTCTCTTCATTGCTGTGGGAGCAAGCAAAGACCTTGAATTCCTCCCCTCTCCCCTACTTTATTATACATGGCTCATAAAGATATGATAATTTTTAAAATCTCATTGTTGTATGTATTGTAAATAGATTAATTTTTTTAGCTGATCCAGTTAACTTGGAAGTGTTGAGAATCATTAAACTTCATTTTATGATTCCTATAAATGCTGTCTCACCACCAGGGACCCATTTAGGTGCTGGCATAGTAAATACCAAGGCATGTGTTCATTCTGACATTCAAGTTGGCTCAGAAGAGTTAATTGCTCTGCCTCATAAGGGAACCTTTATTTCCAAACCACAACTTCATCCTTTAAACTCTTGAGTCTGAATTCAATCCTGTCGTCACTCTCATTGGATTTTATAAGCCCCCAGTAGTGTTTGGGATAGAACCAACACAGAGTTTTGTGGCATCAGGACAATTTATCTTTCTACTTATGAATGTATAAACTGTATTTATATCTTTTGAGCCCACAGCACAACCTTCTAGCTCTTTGCAGTCAGCCAACAGACCCCAGGGACACTTACACTGTACATTTCCCTGGGTCCAAGTAGGATGATACAACTCCTCATGCCCTTGCACAGACAGCATCCTAAGCTTGTAAAATGGTCCCTTTATAGGTGGGGTGTTGAAACCACAACTGGGTACACATGGAGTCAATGTTGGATTTCTGTGTTATGTCATTATGGTTCGTATAGCTGGTTTATATATTTATCTGTTTAACTTGAAGTAGAGCAGAGGAAGAAAAGGGTTCCTGCTGCCACCCACCACTATTGGCTTGGTGGTGGCAGCAGAGATGATGAGTCCTCCTGACTCTCAGGAGAGACCTGTTAACTGGGTTTTTCCTTTTTCACTCTTCTACAGCTGAAACCTATTTGACTTCCACCACTAGAACAAATGCATGTTTGCAGAACCAACTCTGTTGGGAATTACAGGTATTGGTGCTGCTTGTCTGCTGAAACCACTGTGATTTTAAGTGAAACTAATTGCACTTTAACAGAGCAGGAAAAAAAAGGAAAGAGTTCTCTCAGCTGGGAAATTAGGAGCTCACTTGAGAAATGCATCCTGATTTGGGCTCAGAGCCAAATCACACTGTGTTGAGTGCTGTGATATTTCTGCTCACAAGAGCTTTTTTTGGTCCAGTTTCTTCTGCATAGTGTCACATTCTTGACTCCAGGAATGAGCAGAGCCTGAGTTGTGTGAGAGATTCAGATTTCTAGGATAAAGTGGCAACTGAGCTTATTTTACATCAGTGCTCCAAATAATAAAAAAAGACAGACTCCAGCTTTTTCTTTGTATTTTGTTTGCTAAGTGGCCATACATTCATTTTTGAGACCGAAAAAGCAGATGTGTTAAATGTGCTATAAGCAAGACATAATCATGTCTGCTGCATTACAGCAGAGCAGGGCCAAATCTAATTCTGAATCAACCCTGGGCAGGAAACAGGACTTGCTTAGACTTCTGTGGTTCTGGATATGTGCAAAACTGTAGATAACTCTAACATAGAAGGAGGATGTGTACTATACTTTATGTCTAGTTTGGTTTAGGCTGCAGCTGAGAAAGTCTGGTGAAATATTTAAATTAGATACAATTTATTTTGAATGCAAAATATGTTAGGCATATTATTCCCCCACTGAATTTTCTAGGCATAAAAACTATTACTGTATTTGAAATCAGCAATTCAATAGTGAAATCACGTAACTCTATTATTTATACAAATAACTCGGTGATTTTGTCCTTGTTATTTGTCACAAGAATTAGCTGCTAATTTGTCTTTCTTGTTTTAAATCCTGCCTTTTGCTTATTTATTCGGCAAGGTTTCCATTGAGTCCCAAGGACTGACACAGAGGGTTTGCCCATCCAGTTCAGAAAAAGCAAGGTGATTCAAGAACTGAGGTAGAGGGACTCTAGTCTTTCATTTATTTATTTTCCCAATAAGCTTGCCAATTAATATATCAAACAGTCTCACAAGTTCAGATTCATCCAACCTTATTTAGACACTGAACCAGAAATGAGTTTCCAGAGGACAATTCAAACTGTAGTTGAGTTGATTTGCTTCCAGTAATGTCTATATTTCCTGGTTGACTTCAGGAGATATGTACAGCATCCAAACTCCTGACTAAACTACTGCAAGTGCCTAAAGCCTGCTGAGATGAATATAATGTCTACCTCATCCATGTTATCAATTACTTGGATTTCTTAGGCAACGGCAGTGAGCTGCACAACACCATGAGCACACATATAGATTCATTGCCTGTACAAAGAAGTAGAAAATCTCTTGGAGAAGAGATATAGGGCTTAGTTGAAAACGTTGTAATTGATGAGGTGATATTTATATGAATTAGGGTTTGGCAAGCTTTGCTGTAAACAAAACTTTATTGCCAGGGTTTGAATGGAGAGCCTGTCTCACTGCCATTGATCATTATTCCCAGGAACAGAGCACAGTATGGAAGTAAGGTGCAGAAGAGGCAACAAGAAAATAAAACCTACCATTTTTATTTACTATTTCTTTTTCTACTACATTAGACAGAGAGTAAAATGGGTCAGAGAGAAAAGAGCCATAGAGGTTCTGTAGAGAAAGGCAATGGATACAATAGGATGCTAAATGAAGTTGCTAGAGATGAGCATTATGGCAAATAGGTCAAAGGATTATTTTTACGGATGGGAAATGTCTGAGATGGTAAGTGATTCACTCTTTAATTGTGAAACTTCTGTTTTCACACAAAATTCTGAAAGTTGCATTATGCACTTATACTAAGTTGCAGCAATTAAGCCCTCTCATTTTGCATGATGCCCTTGATATCTAAGCATACACTATATTGTGAATTTGGTACCAAACAAGATCTCATGGGTATTAAAAAAATTAATTCAAACCCAGAATCTTGACTAGATAATTTTTTTAATAATAATTTTTCCTTCTGAGAAATTAGTAAGTTCTAAGTTCTGAATGCCCTTGTTTCAGACACACAAACCTGCTTTTGTTTTTAAAATAATATTCTGGAAAGGTAATTTAAAATTGAGAAGGAAAAACCTCCAAGCGATCACCAAAGAAATGGTGATGTGGCAACTCACTCTTCCTAAAAAAGCTCTGATTCCTCCAGTACAAAAAAGAAGTAGAAATTCCAGGTAGTGAATGTAAAGCACCGCAGTTCCTGGCTGGGCAGGATTAAAAATGTCCTGAAAAGGTCACCAGAAGTAGGTGGGGGTATCACTATAAACACCCTTCTAAAGGCAGAAGCCCTTACTTTTGCTTTTGTCCTTGGAAGAGACCTTGAAAGAAATCATCAAGTCCATCACCTTGCGTTTTGGATAAATGAAGTTCAAAAGCTTGAAACAAAAGGAAAATTCCTAAGCATGCTGTGCTGTCTTTTTCAGATTACATTCACTGTGATTCATGCTGCTATCCTTCATTTTCTAGTGCTGTACTCTTGGGACTGCTGGAAGATTGTGAAGGGATGAATGAACATTACTTTGAAGAAAAAGTGAAAGGCATATCTATCATACCCTGGTTTTTAATCAGGTAATTTCTGAAGAGGCTGAAAAGTCATAGTAAATGTTCTAGGTAGACAGATGATTTTCTTTTCCTTTTGAAGTCAAGAATCACCTGGTTTTCTGCAATTCTTTTTAAACAGCAAGAATCCCAATTCACCTGGAAGGACCTGCCATGCTAATGTGATGTGTAATGTAATCAGGTGGGCATTGAGTGAGGTCCTAGAGGGACAGACACATAAAAGCAGCACTTCTGCTGAACCTCTGTTTCCAAGAACTTCTCTGACATGCATTTCCATGTAATAAAGGAATCCTAGAATATAAGATAAGACATGTCAATTATGAGTGAGTCAGAGAGAGTTGTAACAAGGTTAATGTGTGCGTAGGTGGCAGAAGTCTGTTCCCTCTCCCAGCTTCTGCTCAAATTGGTTTCTCTTGTGTTTCCCTACAGAGTTTTGGAGTAGAATCTTTCTAAACAAAAGCAGTGCTGGCTGTCAAAGACCACTCATTGGCATAGAACAGTTATCTACTGGGATTTTATTTTCACCACTAACAGAGATTCTGAGAATGACTGGGATACAGAAGTTACATCTGTGCAAGCAAATCAAACAATGCGCTGGGTCTGGGAATTGCTGTTGGGAGAGTATATATGGGGCTGTATGTATGGGGCTGTATGGCCCAGCAACCAGTACATGGTAATTCTTCGCCCAGTTCAGTAAATAAAGTGCACAGAAAAGATATATACTGATGCTGTTAGGATGAAAGCAGCCTAAACTAAACCCATATTTGACCTTTGATTTAGCTGTACATTTAATTTCTATAGTGAGGCAGCACAGGTGCACAAAAAATTGGTCAAATAATTATTCAGTTGTCTGTCTACTATAATCACTTGAATTTTAGAAACCTGAAAATGGAAAATAAAATTTTTTTGTTGAAGTTCTGCAAACATTTATACCAATGTCATGGGTACTGAAATTCTGAGGCTACATTCCTAGTGCAAGAAACTTCCATGTTGTCCAGGTGGAAATCTTCTCTGACTTGAAGATACAGGAAGAACCTGATCAGTATTTGCCTGTCTCAAGCTGAAGGTATACAGTGTTTTCCTTTTTACTGTGAATATATGTAAAATGTAGACCCCCTAGTCTAAGGCTTTTGCTCCCATGATACATTTTAATCTTTCACTAAAAGGGAAAAGTCTCTAGTCAGCAAGAGGGGCAAGATCCCAATTAGCTTATCCTCCATGGACAGTAAACATACTACATGGGTGAAGGGAATGAGAAACTTATCCTCCCCCAGTATACATTGATATGTGTGCTTTTGTAGTATCATTAATTTCCTCCTTAAAACTTTTCATGTTGCTTATTGGTCCCAGCAGAAAATCATCTGGCAAAATATTGGTGTTTCAAAAAGAGTCCTGTTCCTCACTATGACTAAACCCAGGGTATTTTCGTTCTGTGTTAAGGGGGAAAAGAGACATCATGCCCAAATCCTCTTTCATGTTGATGTAACATCAGTTGACTTAAGGAAATCCAGGTGGATTTTCTAACATTTCCAAAAAGTGTTCAAATAAATAAAAATTTAAATGTTGTATAGGTTTTTATGTTGTGAGTTGTGTAATGAAAATTTTTGTTTGTGAAAATTGTCCCAAAGAAAGAGCTGAAAAAAACCTAGCAAAAAAGTTTCATTTCCAATAAACCAGTGTTTTCTGGAAAAAAATGCCCAGACTTTTAAAACCTGCTTTTTGATTCAATGTATGTAAAAATGCAAGAATAAACATGTGATTTACTTATATAATTTGATACTTTTTTTTTCCATTATGTAAGTCCATGTAATCACACCAAGCTCTTCTAGCACTTTAAGATAAAAAGTAAATTAACTTTTAGAGAGCTTTTGGTAAATTAAGTTAAATTAGAGCAGGTTTTTATTAGATCCTGTGTATCTGCTGAAATTTCATATTTTGCACGAAAATAAAATGTTACATGAGACATTTAAAATGTGTCTTATAACAGTGGAAGAAACTGTCTTAATGCATGAGAAATGATTCCCTCAAAGAGTTTATTGGGATTAATGAGCCTGGCTTTTGGCTAACTCCACTGCAACCCAGAACTCACCAAACTCCAGGGAACTAACACTAATGCACAGCCAGCACAAGTGGAAAAGAAAACCTTGGTGGTCCTCTGAAAAGAGAAAATAGAAGGGAAATGTAGTAGAATTGTGTGTGTGGACTATATTATAATATGTCTTGCAGAAGTAAATGAGGAGCAGAAACCACAGCCCCTGTCCTTAGGGATTTCCAGTCTGATAAGAGTGATTTGAGAAAAGATTGATTCAGATAAAAAAGTTATGGTGATACATTCTGGTTATCTATATACTGGAATCCACTTTGGTGAAGATATATGTAAATATTCACTGCTTCTTAAACATCACAAAAAATGTGAAACCAGGGAGACTTTAGAAAGGCTTTGTTTTATAAACATTCTAAACTTCTGTAGAGTTATCATTTGAAGCTTTTGAATTACCTCACTCCCTCACTCCAGTTTTGCTCTAAGTAGTAGTTTCCTGCTCTGGATGCAAATATATGATGAGTTTATACTCACCATATATTTGCACTTGTATTAAAGCAGAAATAATGTGTTGATCACTGCATGTTAAAAAGTGAAAAACAGAGCCAGGTGTTGATTCCTTATCCATGGTGTAAACTTAAAAGATCTTGCCTCTCCAAATTTCAGCTTTTCAAAGAACTCTTCCAGTTTAACACCAGGGAAAAGCACAGAGAATTTCAAAACTCTTCTTGGTTTGCTTTTAAGATTTTGTTAACTAGTGCTCAGGAAGGCTGTAAAAGACCCACAACATTGTTTACTTGCATCCATGTCTGAGATCCGGGTGCTCGGCATGTACAGTCCTTTGCCTGGGTTTTGCAACATTCCTTTCTATTCCCTCTCATCCCCCACGCCCATTCTCCTTTCCCCTGCCCTGTCGCACAGGAAAAAGGGTGACCTAGGTTAACCTGCCAGCTTTATCTCTAGCTCTGATTTTTTCTTGGAAATTGGTTTGCCCTATGCTAGCATGATATGAAGCTCTCAGCTTTTTCTCATCATTTTTTCTCTTTTTATTTTTTCCCATGGAAATTGCAAAATATATTACCAAGAAGGATTGGCATAGAAATGCAAGAGATACTACAGATTTCCTTTTTTTTAAAGAAAATATATACTTAAAATGGCCATAAGTTTTCCACAAGTTTTAGAATACTTTTTATTACAACAGATCATAGTGAGAAGCTCTTTACCTAGTATTTTATAGATTTTTCAAACTTTTAGAGAAAGAAACTAGAGAAAATTTGTACCTGGCTATCAATTTTTTTTCATATCTATGATGTATCATTTCAGATAATGCAATCAATAGCAGTGCCCTAATTCCAATCTTTACATCCTAAAATTCAAGTAATTTTTTTTTTTTTGTAGTAAAAGACGATGCAAAACCCCTAGGTTGACTGTAAGAATTTGTCAGTCTTGTGGTTTGTTTTCTGACATTATTAAGAGAAGGGAAGGCCTTAGAAATACCACTGTAGCTGTTGGGCTTGCAGTTGCTTTCCAGATCACCTGGAAAAACAGTAATTGCAGAACAAACTTCACAGAGAATTAATGGAGATGCTGGCAATGATGGTGAGGCAGCTGCCAGATATCCACTGTAAACATAATGTACATAAGTGAAACTGTTACTGATAATCTATTAATGTGCATAACTGGCAACCTGTTTCTTAGATATAAATAATTCAGTGTTTTTATCCTTAAAGGCATTATCTGTGTTTGTGGAAGGTTGACAGGCACTAAAAAATGGAAACCTCTGTTTCTTATTTGAATGGAGGCTGCATGCCAGGGCATTTTTACATGGGCAGGTAGGGATAGGACAAGGGGGAATGGTTTTAAACTTAAAGAAGAGAGATTTAGATTAGATGTTCTTTGCTCAGAGAGTAGTGAGGCACTGGCACAGGTTGCCCAGAGAAATTGTGGGTTCCCCATCCCTGGAAGTGTTCAAGGCCAGGTTGGATGGGACTCTGAGCAACTTGATCCAGTGGAAGGATCCCTGGCCATGGCAGGGATGTTGGAACAAGATCTTTAAGGTCCCTTCCAACCCAAACCAATCTATAATTCTATGAATTCATATAGATATGAATACAGTTTCTCTCCTCTTGTCACAAAGGTTCAGGTCAGCTCTCCCAGTTGCAGGTGTAGGTTTTGTTAGTGTCAAGAGGAATCTACACAGCTGGATTTTTAGTATCTGGATTTACACCTCAGACACCAAAACAGGCATAAGTACGTTTTGCCTTAAAAATTTCAATATTTTAAATTTACTGTGGAATTGACACAAAATAAGTGAGACGAACTCTTCTCACTGAAATTTGAGGTGGAGAAATTCAGACTTGGAAAAATGTATGCATTTTAAGAGAGCTTGTCTGTAAGTCACAGCTAGAACCATCTGCTAAGAATTAGATTATCTTTCACCAGCAATGTAAGATTTTTCCTAAAGAATTTAGCAGCATAATAGAGTTTAGATCAATGAAAACCTGTTTCTTCTCTTTTGGAGATCATTGAAATATTTATTCCATTAAACTCCCTAGTACAGCCTTTTAAATGGTTCCCAAATTTTGAAATACTTTTGTAGTTGATTTAGCCATGTATTTTCTAAGTCCAGAAAATAACAAATGAAAAAAAAAAAAAACCAAACAAAAACATTAAAAGTATTAAGGATTGCTTAATGTATTAATGCAAATCTCATCTCTTATTAATAGCACATGTGTTATTAGTGCTGTCAATGCATACTGATATTATACTGTATTTTATTCAAATGAAATATCCAAAGAGTATAACCTGTTTTCAGATTTATCTTGTTCCATGCAAGCTTGACCCATAATCTGATTAATTTGCTCAGTGTCTCAAATAACACCATTCATGACTCTAGCAATTGAGCTCATTTCCTTGCATTCTGGTTCATACTCATTTTGCCACTTTAAGAAAACTACCACAGTGTGATGAGTCCAGGTCTCAAGGCTGTTTTAAACAGGTAAGACACATTTTGACAACTTTCAGAAGAGATTTTGAATGAGGTGGAAGGAATTAAATGTAAAGAAAAATAACCATCTAGCTAGCAAGATGTGGAGGAGGGGGAGGAGAAGCAGACCTTGTGACTACATCGTTAGTTTATTAGGAAATTAAACAATTGAGGACAGCACAGAAGAGCCCATGTGTATCAAATCATTTTATCCTTAAAAGCATTTTAGCAGAGTCATTGCATTAAATTGAAGAGGAATAAGTCACAGTAACTGGAGGTAAAAGAGTCTCCTTTATATAATCTAACACCAACACATGGCTGATTTGTTGGTGCCCACCCCCAGATTATAAAACCCTCATTAATGGTTAAGTAACAACTGTCAGTGTTCACTAATCCAGTGCTCCAGCTCTGGGCTAGAGTGTGACATCCCAGAGTGACCCAAGCTCCAGCGAGATGTGCCTTTTCACACCCAATTACCCTCACAGTTTGTATCTCTGTCCCAAAGTATGTGGTTGAGGATACCTGGATCACCAAATTTTCTCAGTGAGCTTGAAAACCAGATTTCTTCCCATGGTTTGTTATAACTAATCGGAAAGGTGTGCACACCTGGCTCTGGTTGGGTTACAAGGGAAATACAATATCCCCTCAGACATTTCCCTTTGTACCAGTTCTTGTTCTCTCGCTCTTTCTCCTTCTCCTCTTCAATACTACTCATTTAGAAATGTATCTAAGATTAGGGTGCTGAAATGATGCAACTCCCATTTCTAAAGGAACAGTTATGGGATCAATATGAAAAGTAAGCACTGGCTTTTACACTGTTGGCATAAGTGCCCCTCAATAAATAAATAACAAAGAAACAAGATAAAGCTGAAGATATATTTCCACCTTTCAAATGGAGATAAGCAAATTCAATCAAAAAACATCTAAACATGCTTTGAATGCCTTTATTCTAATTTAAATTAGAGATAAAATAGATGATCTTGAATATAAAATCCTTGAATACCAGAGGAATGGATTTTTTTCGTATCAGGTTCAAACTTCATGTGAACCTCTTATGACATTTCAGTCTGCCTCTCAGCCTAGCTCTGTTCTGACTTCGATCTCACACAGTATATTGATGCATTCCAGAAGCAAAATTTTTTTCTACTTAACACCTCTATTCTCCAATAATGCATATAAATAAATAAATAAATAAATAAATAAATATTTTAACAAGGGCAGCCTCTGGGTTGATGTGTCTGTATTGCTGACATTGGTGAACAAGGCCTTACCTGTACTTGTAAGAAATGAGCAAGACCGCCAGCACTCAAAGGACTGCCAAGACCATCTCAGTTCATCTCTTCACTCATCTTCTTGAGAAAGATTAATGTTGAAATGAATGGAAAAACCTGTCAGGGCATAAGAAGCTTTCAGGAAGACGTGATGCTTGAGGAAACAGTTTGGTTATCAGCTAATCCAGGGCACCAAATTAGATACTTCAGGTTCAGTTTTCAGAAAAGTCTTCCTGAGCTATATACACAAATCTGCAATTAAAAAACCAGGATAATAATATGCCATAGAATTCAAGAGCATGTAATTCAATTATTTAAGCAATGACTCTTCTTTGAAATATCCCTAAAATAAAATAAACTATGAAAGCATACATTTACAGAACAGTACAAAATGCCATTTGAGACTTTTTGCAATGTTTTTCTGATTTAATTTCTTGGCCTGCTCTGAAAATCAAGATAAAATAAAATGTTTTTAAACATTAAGGGCTGTGCCCTTTCTCACTATTTCTATATTCATTTTACTCATAATCAAAAATCAGAAACTTAGAAATTAATTTTAGCACTTAGTATGCAAATTGCTTATAGCAAGAAGCCCCTTATCTTCTGTGTTATCTTTTGTTGTGGCATTAGTGATACTTACATAAAACAATCTTAGTATTCAAGACAATTATTCTGAAAACAGCTGTTCTCCAAGATTTATCTCTAAATGGTATAATCAAAACATCATAGTATCCATGTATATTTTACCTGGTTAACATTTATCACTGAACACTTTCAATATGACTTTTCATCTGTGGTGCTGTTATTTTAATGACAACCCCTAATTAGGGTTGACATTTCACTAGCCTTATTTCCAAATTCAGTTCATTCTGACCTCAGACAAGTTATTAAAAGCTGTAGAGCTTCAACTTTTATCAAAAGTGGTGTGCAGAGTTTTACTTTTCCAGACTTCCTTTTGAAGTCTGCCTTCATTTGCAGTATATAGATGATGCTTAGGGAAAAGTCCTATCTTCATCTACATGAATCATAGGGTCACAGGTCATAGAATGTCCTGAGTTGGAAGGGACCCTCAAGGACCATCAAGTCCAACTCCTGGCCCTGCACAGGACACCACAAGAATCACACCATGTGCCTGAGACTGTTGTAAAAACACTTTTGGAGCTCTGTCAGGCTTGGTGCTGTGACCACTTTCCCGGAGAGCCTGTTCCACCATCTGGCTGAAGAAACAGAGTCAAGAAAGCTGGCACAAAAATTGAAGGATAGATTTCCTCAGGCTTGCATTTTGGCACCAGAATTTCTTGATCTGGAATAATGTAAATTTTGTACTTTGAATGAAAGCATTGAAGTAATAAAAATCAGTAAGTATTGCTGTCTGGGTTTTAGTACATGGCTCTTATTATACATAATAATGTAATTCCGAAAGAGCTAAATCTTTGTTATTCGCATGGATGGAAGGTAACAAAAACTTACAGGATTAGATGAAGTGGAAATGCTGACAGTAAATATGTTGTTTACAGTTCTGCCTTTCACTGCAGCATTGAGCTGTAGCAGCTTAAACAGCTTATGGACAAACATGTGCAAAGAAACTTCAAAGGTTAATTTAAACAGTTTAATGCTGTGAAAAGTGAAACAACTTATCTGCAGTGAAAATGTGGTGCTTACAGTGAGTTCCTCAGATCAGGGGTGATGCTTTTCCCTTTCCATCAGTGTGACATAACCATCATCCCACCTGACAATCTTATGAGAAAGAATTTTGCTGAAAATCTGTATTAAAATTAGGATGTTCTTGTTTATTTCTCATGGCATTTGACAAGCATTTTTTTGTATGAGTTTCCATGCTTGTAAGCGATGTCCATTCATACATTTGATGTTAAATCAAAGGATTAGCTTCGGAAATGTGAATATTATGACTACTTGTAGTAGTAAAAAGTTAATTCTGTGGTAGAAATGTATAAAATTGAACATTAAAATCACCAAATGATGCTTGTTTCCGAAAAGATTTCATTCAGATCTATTTGTGAGTTTTAAATCCTCATCTACAACTGTCTTTGTAACAAAAACCAAGCTGTTGCATAGCTCTTCTTGTGCACATACACATTTTATTTTGCTTTTTTTCTCTGTCTGTATTTTGGGTTTTTTTCCCCCCTGTGTGCTGGTTTTGGCTGGAATAGAGTTAATCTTCTTCACAGTGGCTGGCATGAGGCTATGTTTTGGATTTGTGCTGAACACAGGGTTGATAATACAAAGATGTTTTTGTCATTGCTGAGCAGGGCTTGCACAGAGCCAAGGCCTTTTCTGCTTTTTGCACTGCCATGCTGGGGAGGAAGCTGGGGGCACATGGGAGGGTGGGAGGATACACAGCCAGGACAAGTGACCCAAACTGACCAAAGGGATATTTCAGACCATATGGTGTTATGCTCAGTATATAAAATGAGAGGGGTAGGGTAGGGTGGGTAAAGAAGGAAGGAGGAGATGTTTGGATTGATGGTGTTTGTCTTCCCAAATCCCCGTTATATGTGGTGGGGCTCTGCTCTCCTGGAGAACGCTGAACACCTGTCTGCCCATGGAAATTGATGAAAGAATCCCTTGTTCTGCTTTACTTGCACATGTGGCTTTTCCTTTCCCTATTAAACTGTTTTTTCCTCATCCCATGAGTTTTCCAGCTCTTACTCTTCTGATTCTTTCCTCAATCCTGCAAGTGGCTGCACGGTACTTGGTTGCTGGCTGGAGTTAAACCACAGCACCCTGCAATTTGTTTAAGAGAGTGTCCAGGTTTCTGGTGTCCTCTCCAGCACAATCATATTTGAAAGAGCAGAGAGTGGGTGTCCCTAGTCTTCAGGACAATCTTGGAGAGATTAATGGGAAAATGAAAGATACCTGCTACTAGAAAAAAAGAGTATGGAAAGGATGAGTTAAGGATGGGAGGCCTTGAGGAAATATTTTTGTCTGATTCTCCTTCCATTTCATGAAATCATCATTCTTTTTACATTCACATTTTCTCATGGCTTTGGAAATAATCACATTGCACATCTGTCCCCTAGAGCATCTGTGTACATCTGTTGAGCTCCAGAAGTCTGGCCGGAGTCTGGGTTTTAGCAGGCAGAGCTTGTAGGAAGTCAAAGCTTTATTAAAGCACTGGAAGCCAACTTCTGTCTGCTTCTTTTGCCTCCATAGGTCTTGTGTGCCTGAAAGCTTTTCTGCCTTTTCCTGAGCATACCTGCTGGTCTAATAAACACTATTAGGTCTGTCTGTAATTATTTTATCCTGGAGCATCACAGATACAGCAACAGAGCCATAGAATGGTTTGGGTTGGAAGGGACCTTAAAGATCATCTTGTTCCAATGCCCTGCCATGGGCAGGGACACCCTCCACTGGATCAGGCTGCTCAAAGCCCCATCCAGCCTGGCCTTGAACACTTCCAAGAACGGGGCATCCACAGCTTCTCTGGGCAACCTGTGCCAGTGCCTCACCACCCTCCCAGCAAAGAATCTCTCCCTAATAACTAATTTAAATCTCTCCTCTCTCTGTTTAGAACCATTTCCCCTTGTCCTTTCCCTGCATGGCCTTGTCAAGAGTCCCTCTGTGGCACAGCTCTACAACAGCTATAACAGAGCTACAGCCACCCACAAAGGCAGATGTGCACATTCACCAACATATTATTTCCTCTTTTCTTATACTACATATTTTTTCAGTATTTTTTCTTTCTCAAATACAACATTTCTTCCTAGTTTATTTCTACACTTAGAATTATTTCAGAAATATGAAAATTTGAAGAATTATTATTATCTATTAGCAATAATTCTTCATCATTCCCATTTCCCTGTATAATTCAGTGGACCTCCATCATACAAAAGCTTGATGGAGCACATTTTATGATCCCTAGTGCCCAATATTTGACTTTATATAAAAGAAATATGCAAAGGATTATATGTTAATCTTATCTTTCCACAAAAATAAAATGGACATCTTCTAGTATTGAAAAATTGAGATCTAAAAGACAAAATAAATCAAGAATATTAGGCAGCTCTTTTTACAGTGATTAACTCTTGTCTGATATAAACTGTATAATCTTTCAGTCCAAAAGACAGAGCTCCTTTTGGGATTAAACACTGTATGACGAGATATTAAACAGCCAATTCAGCTCCCCTGTTTCTATGCCAAGTATGTTTTGTACATCTCTGTCAAATGCTTCTAGGTAATCTCTTTTCCAGGTTTGAAGACCCCGAGACTACTCCATTATTCTACACATGGATACTCTTTCACACTGCTGATCATCCTTTTTCAATTTTTCTGAAAGTTTTGAATCTTCAATATGTCCCTCCTTGAACTAACAAGACAGAAACGCAGATGGTGACTGAGTAATGGATTTGTACAGTAGCATAGCCGTATTTGGTTTTTTGTTATTCATTGTTCTATTAATAATTCTTAACATCTGGGGGAGGGATTTTTTTTGGTCTGGGTTGTTTTTTTTTTTGACTGTCACTAAGTCCTGCGATGATGTTTTGATGGAACTATCTGTCATAATCTCAAGGTCTCACTCCTGAGCAGTAATTCTCAGCTCAAAACCTGTTATTTCTTTTCTGAGAATCTAGGATTGTTTTTCTGTGTTCAGAGTTTTATACATGTGTACACTAAATTCCATTGGTAAATTTTTCAAGGCCTATGTAATTCTTCACAATTAGATCCTGTTTTTCCAAACATTAATAACTGTGCAACTTCCAAAACTTTTTCATGGCTCTGCTCACTTGTTTTTCCATTTTTTAAAATAAAACAGTAAACAGCAAACATCCTTCTATTACTGTTGACCTCTCTTCACTGTTAAGCAACCTTAACAGTTTCTTATCTTTTAGCAGATTATTTGACCATTCTAAATAGCTGGCACATTTTTTCTTCCCTTACCAACTGTTCACTTCTGTTGGGACTACTTAATTTCTCTAAAAGCTTTGAATGAGAGACTTTATCAAAAGTATTGAGGAAATTCAGATAATTCATCTTTATCCATGTGCCAGCTCAGCTGATGCATTCAAAGAACAGCAAGAGGTTTTTCACATCTGTTTTTATTTATTATTTTTGTTGATATTATTATTATTATTGTTATTATTATTATAGCTTCTCCTGCTCTGTGTTGTTCAGTTCTAATCTGACATGCACATAGTTTTCCCAACCTTCTCCAAAAATTCTAAAGATTGGCCACTTGTTTGCTCACCTCCATTTTCAGTTTTCAAGGAAATTTTAGGTGAGAGTTTACACACAGCTCTCAGTAGCTCAGCTGTTCCATCCTTCAGATCTTTTAAAATGCTCTAATGAATTCTCTGTGGTTTTGATGAATTATTTGAGTTTGTTTGGTCTATTTATACCATATTCACTTCCTCTGTTCGTTCAATTTCACAGAAATTCACTGCTCAGTCCCTCCATCCCCCACAAGGTTTCCCAGGTGGGAATGTGCCTAATTCCTTCAATGGCAAAAAATGATGGGATCCTTTGAAATGGTTTTGTCATCTTTGAGTGTTCCTTTTATGCCTTGGACATCAGTATTATTCAGTTAAACAAAGGAAATTGGTCACATATAAACCATTAGCATCTGATGGGTTTTGACAATCAGACAGCAATTCCCACAAGTTTCAGGCATCATTTGGAAAGTACAGGAACTTTCTCCATATTCTAGAGGAAGTTACCCTGCTATACATGGTAAGATACTCTATGGGGATGATCATGCTGGATCAGTAAGTTAAAGGACCAGGACACAGCTTCGGTTTTCAGAAGAGATGTAGCTGGTTCTGTGCTCACGGTCCTGTGTTGGAACAAATCTGCCCAGAGTTTGCATTTGATATCCAATATTTAGATTTCTCCTTCTTCTGAATAACTGATGTGAGATGGATTTCTCTCGTTTTTATCCTGGCAAAACACTTTCTTCCCGCCTCCTTCAGTCAACTGTTCACTAATGTGAAGGGATTCCTCCTTACAAAATTATATCATAGAAATTCAATTAGAATACCGGAAATATTTTTTTTTTCTAAAAGAAAACAGAAAATCTGGACCACAATCATAATTGTGGCTTAAAAACATTTCTCTGTGAAACAGCTACCAAGGGCAAGATCCAGCTGCCTAGATGTTGGAATCTAGGTCTATCTGAGATGCTCTGTGGTGTCTTACCTATTTCCCATCTTGTGCTCAAGGATAAAAGGGGTATCTTGTAGGTACTTTGTCATATCTGACAGCCTAATGACAATGTGTCTCAAGTTCCTTAGGGCATCTAAAATAGCACTCAGTACTTATGTTTTAGTCAACTGAATTAAGCTTCCTGTCAGCTGCATTTCTCTCTAGGCTCCACTGACTGTACTAATTCGATTCATTGTCTATAATGGGAATTTAGACACCTACCTCATACCACCCCCGAGAAACAGATATTTAGGCAGATTCTATTGACAGTAATAATTTGATTTAAACATTATTGGAATAAGATGGATCGGAGAGACACTGGGACGAAATAGAAAGAAAAAGGCAGCAGGTATTTATAGTGCATTTAGGGACTTTGCAGGAGAAAGGGAAAAGGAGGGCATTTGGAGAGGCAGGCATAGAAAAGTGTGTCTGAGTTGCCTTAAATATGTCTTTTCTGTGAGAAGGAATGCACTGATTAAAAAATAAAGACTAGATTCATATTCACTCTATGTTGCCTTTAATATCCCTGCCCGTGTAAGGGGACCTGAGGCAGGTATGACATCTCAAACTTCTTGCAAGTGAGGTGAAAAGTAACTAAGAATTCAATCCTGGCTAGATAACTGGCATTTCTGAGTTCAGATTTATTCTGCCTCAAGAGAAGGTACCTGGCAAAGGACAAAAAGCCCCACCCAGGAGCCCTCAGGGTCTAAATAACAGCTGTGAATAAAAGCTTCATCTGGGATATGAGAATTATCTTGGATGTGTATTAGCTTGTTCAGTGTCATCAGTAATCAACATTTAGCAGAAAGATTTCTGCATGCCTGCCCTACCCTTTGTGGCAGAAGAAATAATGAAGATGTTCATTAATATCTCTTCACAGTCTATTCCTACAGTTACCTCAATCAACATCTAAAGGTCAGATTCTGCCTTTGATCTCATGTATGTATGACAGTAAAAATCTGAAGAAACAGGCTTTTGTTATAGAAAATATATCATCAACTTAAAAATTGGAGATGTGTGGAAATAGCCTTCCACTAAGAGTTGTTTTGTTCAAGTTCAGCTCATGGAAATGAAATTATTTGTTTTGTTCTGAAGGGTTTGAAGCCACGGGGTCCTTCTGGCCTTGCGGCTGTGCTGTGTTTTCTCACATTGGATATTATTACAAAAACATCCCACTTCCAGCAGAGAGTTTGGCCCCAGAGTTTGAAGTACATAATGGTATCTGTACGACTACTGAGTGTGTTGTGATGAGGAGGACACTTGTGTGATTGGAGAGGCAGCTGGAACACAAGTAGAGGCTAAAGAGAGGACTCACACTTTAAAACCATGGCACAGAATTCTGACAGATTCTCTATTACAAACAATCTACAGTCATCGCAGGCCTTTCTGCTATAATAACCTGAATCCATTGGACAGTTTCTCCCAGATACATTAGGCACCAATACATTTGTTTCAGAACTTCTGACTCTGACCTTTTTTATGCTAACTTTAATAAAATGCAGCTCCATTCCCCTTGAGTTATTCCTGGATCACATCAAAAGAAATGGGAGGAGAAGCAAGCACTGGAATAGTCACTTTGAGTCCTCCATTTTAATTCAAAATATTTTCTTTCAAGTCCTGAAGTATAGGTTTTAAAGCATTAAAAATTGAAGTATAGCTTGAATGAAAGATTGTTCTTGATGTCCTTTCAAAATGTAAAAATCTGGGATGCAAAAAAGGGAGGGAAGGAGGCAAGCTGGAAGGATTTTAGTTTGATTCAGCTATTTTATAGAAAAAATTATTGACAGAACAAAGTTCTGCAGAGGGATGAGTGAGCACACAGGGAGGGTGGAGGGAAGCCTCTAGGTCATGACCCCTCTCTTTACCTCTCCTCTGTGTGCTCCCCATAAGCTGAGAAAATTGAGTGGGGTCAGAGGGACCTCTGTGTCAAGCTGTAGCAACATAGAACCTAAATACTTTGAAAAGCTTTTTGGCTTTGACTTGTGGATTGTTTGTCCAGTGCTGTCTGAAAGTAAAATGTATGGCTTTTTTGTTCAGAGCAGACAAAAAAAAAAAGCAATGCTCAAAGTTTTGGGAATTTCTTTTGGAAAGTCACCAAAAGTCAGTGCAAAGAGATTTTCTGCATTTGCTTACTAATGAGTGTTTTGCTTTGAAATGAAAGCGGCTGGGGTTTCTTCTGAGGGAGAAATATTTCCTTGTTTCCACCTGGAAGCCAAATCAGCAAGGCTGTGCAGCAGCCTGGGCTCTGTGCTCAGGAGAAGCAGGGGCAGTGCCTTTGTGTAGCATCAGCTAAAATCACTGTGCAGTCCCATCTGCTCTAGCTGATCACAGAGCTTGCTGGAAACTTTTTCTACTGTTATCTCTAAAGAATTGTTTGAGCAGGTGTATTTCAAAGCATGACTGTCTAGGACAGGGGACCAATATCTCCATATTCTAGCTCATCAGAGACCACCTCATTTTTGTGGTATTTCTTTCTCAGGTGTTTGTTACAGAAGATCATGACCAGGAAAAAACATAGCCAGCGTTTTGAAAAAGAAGTTTTATTTGTGTTGAGAGAATGTATATCTTAGCATAATAGAACTGCTTGGTTTTTGTCTTAGATTTATTTTTTAATGGTGTTCCCATTCCATTCATATTTCCTCACGGCTCAGGTTTTAGTACACAGCTCTTCTTGTTTATCAGAATCTCACAAACTGCGTGTCCTTTACAGCCTTTTAGAAAAGGCTATAGGGAACTCGAGTTCACCCTGCCTGCAGATAAATCTGCAAAAGAACTTCAGCACTACAGAGCTCAGTGCTGAAATGCTTAACCCTTGAGTGTTCTGCTCTGTGCAAACCTTGATGAGCACTGGATGCCTGATACCTCATAGAAAAGTCTAGGCAAAATAAAAGCAACAAAATGAGACAAAATTTGCCAGAATTGCTTAGTGCTGCTGTTTAAGATTCTTCTGGAGTTCAGTGTTCAAAGCAGGGAAAACAAAAACAACAGAAAACACAAAAACAAACCTTCCCTCAAGCAGAATCTGTACACAGCTAGTGGTGAGGGAGTTCAAGGGGGATGGGAAGAAACTTCTGCACATTAAGGACAGAATTTCTGAAGAGCTGGAAAGAGTAAATGAAAGGAAGTGCTGTAAGCGCAGAGATGCACAGCACTCACTAACTCTATGGAAATTGCTCTGCTTTCGATATTTCATTAAACCCTGGAATAGCAACTTGAATTTTACTCTTTTTTTCTCAGTTCTCACAGTACTTGGACCAAGAGCCCTAGAAAACAAGTTTTCTCTCTGGCTCTATCAATAATTAAAGAAATTAACTGAAATCCTATAAAAATGAAAGATGCAGGGTAATTTTCACAGAAAAAACAAGAATTTGGAGAATTAGAAACCTGTTCTGATGTGTGTGGTCAAGTCTCTGTCTTGAAACCACCAGGAAGAAAAGGAATAAAAATCTACCAGCCAGGTGAGAGGTCTAGCAACTGGGTAAAATGGACACAGCTGTGGTCTTGGAAGGTCAATCATCATGACCTTTTGCAAGAGGTTTAATCTGAGGAGTTAAATTGGAGTTTAATCCAATTGATCTGGCTTCTCAGGGGAATAGGACAGGGAGAATCCAGAATGAGATTAATTATGCCTGTGATTATAGCATAGACACAGGCAGCAGCAACACTTGGGGAAGTTGCAAGTGGAAGATTACACTGAGGTGCAAATTTTGAAGTACTTTTTTTTCCATATCGGAAACTAAAATTCCTGTTGAACTTAACCTTTAGAGACTAATCCTGGTCATCCTACAGGTGTATTCTACTGACTTAAAAAAAATTAGCCTTACTAGAAAATATTCCAATGACGTCAAACTCAAGTTTAAAAGACACATTGTTCCTGAGGAAAAATGAATTTATTCAGTGAGGAATTAGATGCAATTTCTCAGGAGTAACCATCAGACCAAGTAAAGTCTGGTGATGGTGCCATAATGTTACCTGTGTAGTGAACCTTCATTCCACATTCTGCATGGTCTGAGGACCAACCCTTGTAGCATGGGTCAAAAGCAGAAGTGACAGGTGCCACCACAGTTTGTTATTCTTGTATATGTACCCTCAAACTACCACATTCCTCACACCTCAGTGTTCAGGCTTAGACAGGACTTCTCAAGGATATGTGCAAGATGTGCAAATCAAAGCCATATGCTGCAAACCCCCCCCAGATATGCTGTGCCAGGCCTCTACTTAAACCTCTGAGATGATGAATGTATCTGGAAGGGTCTCTCCAGATTTGAAAATGACTGGTTAAGGGATGGGTAGCTGATATGGCACAAAATGCTGAGGTGTCTTTATGAAATACTTAAGTAATATGGCACAAATTAATCTCCTCTAATGGTAGACAAAGCAGTGCACCACTTGGGCCAGACGTGTGGTTATCTTTGTCTCCCTCTATAGTCAGTGGGAAGGAAAAGTCACTTCAAGATGGCAATTCACACCACATAATATGTGATGCCTTGGAAATCTCTTTGCTTGGAAATCTCTTAGCAAAAAAATTTGTGTTTTGATGAGGTGAAACATACCAAGAGATCTGCGTGAAAAAGCTTGTAAATCATGAGGTGAGGAGACAGATATCCTGAATAAAACTGGGAACAGATTGCCAGAATTGACATTACAATGTCAGGCTTGTCCTTGCTGAACAAAGGTTTGGATCTCTGTTCTGCAGAGAGAACAAATAACTTTTGATGTTCATCAAGTGGTGAGAGGGTGGGATGGCCCACAGCAAAAAACAGACTGAGACACAGAGACCAGAGAACTTCTGAGAAGATCTGGGGGTGACCATAGACAGACCACAGGGATTTTCCAAAGGCTACAGAATGGGCTGCGTCAAATTCTTTGCAGGTCAGGAAGCCTCCAAAAATTGCTGTACTCAAAATACAGGAGAAACAGACACAACTTCCAAGGATGTAGAGAGGAAGAAATTTATTTTCAAACTTTTTTGCTTTTAGTTTGTTCTACTTTGTTTTTTCTCTCTTTAAAAAGTCATAAATCATGAACTAGCAATTCATAACTCTCTTTGTATTTTTGGTGTTCAGCTGAAGAGAACGGCAAAACCCTTCAAAGCCCTGGCTGTTTGAATGTCCTGGCTCCCCATGCTAGGGAGTTGTGAAGAGCTTTGTCCTGGTTACAGAAATTGAAGCCTCTGAAGAAGACAGATGCCGTCTTTCTCATTTGCCTCTGGGCTCCTAATTTTCACTCGACTGAACAAAGAATAAGACTCTGGTTATCCAATTGCTGCATAGCAATGAATTTTCTTGCAATCTTTTGCAGCAAAGCTAAGGGACAGCTGGAGGAAACATCTTCCTGTCCTTTTCTCCTCTCCTTGCCTACCCTCGACTCAGTTTTTAGCAGGCAGAAGCACGGAGTCACTGTCTCTTCTGCAGAAAAATGAATCTTTCTGAGTGGAAGTGGTTCTATGCCTCCTTTGAGCCCTGCAGAAATTCAGTGCAGCCATTTGGCTGCTGTTGTGTTTTAAGTGATTCCAGAGGGCAGTGACATCCTTGGGGACAATCCACCTGCCCAGACCAGCAGGAGTTCAGTGTGGCAAAGACCAGGAACAGCCAGTTTTTAACCTCTTTAACATATGGCACTGCTCATGAGAGAGGACACCAGGAGAACCAGAAAGTCCTTAAAATCAGCTGAAGTTTCCATAAGCAGAATTTGTAGTCTGCCCCAATGCAGCAGCTATTATTCATTTTAAAATTCTGCAGGAATGTATTTGCAGAGATTGCTTCATATCTTGAATTAATTATTGCCTGGGCCTTAAGGAAGCAATATACAAGTAGCAACTGGGCTCACTTAGCTCTTTTCTCCTGTTTCTTTTCAGTTTCTGTTCTGTGGCTAACTTTTGAGAGTGATTTCTAACCCCTTTTTTTTTTTTTGTGGCTAATGCAACAAACATGCTGCAAAATATAAATATTTTCAAGATTTTTCCATGAAACTGTTGAAAAGATGTTCATTTATTTTTTTTCCTAGAGAAATAAAAGAAGCATTTTCCTTGCCTTGGCTCTGCTATGAAATGTTGGCTATTCAAGTAGAATTAGTGCCAAGTAAATTTCATTCACGCAGTTGCCAGTGAATGTAGCCTTGAATTGAAAATTAAGTTTGAGAGTCCCTTTTAAATATATTTCTGAAATTTAAGGCATGGATCCCCTTCTTTTAATTCTAGGCCCTTCAGGTCCTAGTCTGTCACCAGCTTCTCTGCCTCTCTGGTCAGTGGCAGGAGCAGGTACCTCAGGATGCACAGGAGAGTTTACATGGGCTGGGCTGGTGCTTCTTTGGTGGCATGAACTGAATAAAACCCAAGGAAGGTGATAGCTCTGCTGCATAGCTTCCTTGGCTCTTTTCAGGCAGTCGAGGAAGCCACCTCAAGACTTTCCCTGAAAGCTCTTTTAAAAACAGAGAGCAGTGTTCTCTATCCTTGCATTAGATAGTACCCAGCTGCAGAACTGTTTCCTCTTTAATTCATATAAATTTTTGCAGAATAAGTAGTTACTGACTAGAAATATCAGGTGTCCAAACAGACCTTCTAGATGAAAAGACATCTGTGATACGGTAAAAACTGCAGGCTCCCCAAATATATATATTTCTGCTTATCTTGAGAGAAGAAAAAGCTTCAGTTGTTCTGATATTTTATGAGTGACCTTTTGTGCTGGGACAGAGATCAAAGAGAAGAAAAATCAAAGGGGAACACAAGCAGAACTGGCCACAGTATGTCCCCCTTTCCCAATGGAACATTAAAAATACAAAGTAACAACCAGTTCCCAGATCATTGATTTATCAAGTTACGAGAAGCTTTATCATTCTTCCCCAAGTCCTAGGTAGATGGCAGAGAGGGTCAGAAGACCACCACCATAGATGCATCACTCATTGAACAGACACACCACCTCAGAGTTACTGCTTTGATTTTGTCCGTAGGGCTGTAGGATACACATTACTGAACAAGAACAGTTGGTCAGAGTAGAAACTGCAGTGTAGGAGGCAGAAGAGGAGATTGGATCATGTAACATCTGCAGAGCTATAAAAGTGCACACTGTGGCTTTGTAAGGCTGAGCCAAAAAGAATATAAGGAGGACTCAAAATACAGATATCACAGAGGGGAAAAAAAATCCCCAAACCCACAGCATTATCCTGACCCAAAAAATGAGCACTGAGCAACATGTGAAATATGATTTAAACAATGACATAATTCCAGAGGGCACCTTCAGAAGCACAGGGCTTTCTAAAACCTGCTGGAGATGGCTGGCTTAGCACCGAGGAAAACACATCCTCTTGCTCCATCCGTGACAAGCTTTCCTGCAGAAAATGGGCTCCTTATTCTTTCACTGAGGTGCCTGAGGATGCCTCATGTAGCTGTACTGAGGGCTTTTTTGGTAGGTTAACTTTTACACAAAAAAAAGCCTAGCTGTCTTGAGGATGTACATCACTGTGCAGGAATGGACTGGAATGGCTGCATGTCTCACTATCTTTAGTGTAGTTAACCTCAGTGATAGGAACCTGATGTTATTCTGATGTTTTAGAGGGCAACTTAAGCCAACAAAGCCCATGGGCAATATTCAAACAGAGATGCAGGCATTGTTGTAGCAAAGTCTGCAGACTTGACAGCCAAGAGCTCTGGGAGCAGAATTTGTACTGCTGAGGTAGCTACTGAAGCTAAAAGAGCTGACAGGCATTGCAGGACTGAGGTCTGGGGCCAGGCACCCAGCTGTCTCCTGGGCTCGGACACTGACTGGTAGCCTGGCAGTGGGGGCTCAGGAAAACGTGGGATTCACAGCTTGAACTTCCACAGGTACCTATAAGGTGGTGGCAGCCAACAGGGGGTTGTGCAGCCTGCTGTTGAAAGCACTTACTGGAATGTGAGAGCACTTTTGAGGTCTGTCCGAGACACAGAACTTGCAGGATTTGAATTCAAAGTGCCTATTACAGAGAGGAGCACACTAACCACAAGGATAAGAATAGGCTGTTCTCTCTCCATCTGTTTCAAGTAGGTCACTGGCAACCCAAATGCAAACTCCTGTGAGCAACGGGCTCCTCTTCTCCAGCAAGATCAGCAGAACAGGGGAAGGAGAGAAAATTGAAAGGAGAGATCCCAATGTTCAGGGAATGCCCATATATTCTGTGTTCTGAGGAGTATATGTGTCCTTTGAAGATATCTACCAAGAGATCACTAAATAGTCATTGTAAATTCCCCTGGCCAGCATAGAAGTGTTGTTTCATTAGCCAGTAATTGAACTTAGCTTCTCATATTAAAAAGAGTTATTAGTAATTAGATGATTATTTTAATGATTCTATTAATATCATATTAAGTGGTACTCTCTGATGCCCACAAAGTACTGTGGACTTTAACCCATCATAACAATTTGGGAAAAAAAAACTACATTAAAAATTGCATGGCAGTATTGAGAATTTCTGCAAGATTTGTCCTTTACTTGGTTCTTTACCACCTACATAATTAAAATAAGTTTTGACTACTTAAAGCATGAATATCTTAAAGAGATTAAAAGTCTTCAGCAATATCTCCGTGTGTAATATTTTTTGTGAGTTGCCTGGGAAATTGTTTATCTGCATGTAGGAGAGATATAATTTTTGGTCTGAGACACAGAACATTTATCACAGCTTTTTAAGTATTCTGCAAGAAGGCAAGAAACAGCCTCTTTAACCTTATTGATCAAGATGCAAGTCAATGCATATCCAAAAGACTGTCCAAGTCTGGATTAGGCTGTACCAAAAGGAGCACATCTGGTTTATGTATGTAAATTGAAATGAACAAATCTCATACTATTAAGGAATATTCAGTGAATCCTCCAGGAAAGTAATTTTGAAGGTATTATTTTGGAAATAACAGGAAATGGCAATCTTTACAGAAGAGCCATTCACTTTTCATTTAGGATTAGAAACTACCAGGTACTCGAGTGTGCTACAGAAGTAGCAAATCTGGGATGAATCCACTGTCCTTTCTAACTTACATAAGACAGGGAGACACTGCACATCCTGCAGCTGAGAACACAGCATTACATCATCCCAGCCTCATGGCTTTTGGTGCCCTGAACAATGCAGGGAAAGGACATGGACCTGTGATGCTACAGTCCCGTGCAAGCCTGCTCTGTTTCTAAAGCTCCAGGATAAATAGTGATTCAGACATACAGAGAACATGGCAGGCAAAAAAGAAAACAAACCAAACCAACAAACCCAAACAAATACAGTTTCTGTTTTGCAGATAAGCTTTTCAACAGATCTGTTCAGCTGTTCGAGAAAGAGTAGGAACATAAGGAATTACCTATCATGTGACTTCAGTGCTCCATCTATCCTGTTCCCAAAAATGACTGCTGGAGATGCTTTTTCGGAAGAGAGCATGAGCAACCCCGCTCTCTACAGGCCATCACCCATGCTGTTTCCTGAAATTAGATTAGGGATATTACAGGGTCCATCCCTTCATACACCTTTGTAATCTGGCTGTGCATCTGTTGTCCTTGAACTTGCCTAACAGCTTTTTGAACATGCTTTAATTTTCAGTCTCCAAAACCCACCTTAACAGAAATTCTCATTACTCTCTATGTAAAAAAGGACTTTCTTTTAACTGTTTTAACTTATTGCCAATCAGTTTCAGCGCTCCTTATTTGTAACATTGCTGGACTTGGTGAATGCCGGTTCCACACTTAATCTACACAACTTTCCAAGTTTGAAGTTGCCCTGCTATGAGCAGAAAGTAGGACCAGATGACTTTCTGAGTTCAGAAGTTGATCTCCTGAGGTCTCCATATACTTAATCTTCCATCTTAAGTTATTGTGCTATTCATGGCTTTTGTAAATCCTAACCATATCACTCTCCAGTCTTCCCTTTGGCAAATTGAAGTTTCAAAACATCTTGTTGCTCTTCCTAAGGCAGCTGCTTAAACATTTTAGGTGTCCTTCTCTGTAGTTTCTATACATGCACTTTGTCTTGAGGAAAAAATAAAAAGGAAAGAATCAGCATTACACACCATAATCAAGATGTGGGCATCCCAAAGTTTTTTCAATATCTATTTTCATCTGAATAGCCTTCCTCACACTGCTCACTTCCCTGTTGTCTCACTTCAGCTATTGTTGCACACAGATTCAGAGACTTGACACTGACGGCTCTAAAATCTCTCTTCCTGAGTTGTGGATGTTGGATTCCCTAAAGCTACATGACATGGCTTTCTGTGGTTCATGCCTGTATGACAACCCAATTTTTACATCTTGGTTTGACTAGTGTCCTTAATAAACTTCAGATTTCCTGCTTGACATTTGTAATACAGCACGTGAACAGGAATATGATGCAACCGTAGTGATTGCACGTGGTTTTCTTAGAAAAAAAGGTAAGGAAAAAGAATGGATGAAACAACACCAGCTCCAGGGCTTCAAAATGATCGAGCAATATGAAGTGACAAGTTTGCTGTGTTCCAGTAATTGTAATGCTGTCAGATTGTAGCACACATCTATTCATCTGATCAAATGTTATGCAATCTCTGTGCTGTGTTTACTATTATGGTGATTTTGCTTCTCTGTATACAAGGTTGCTCTGATTTTGTTAAGCAAGAACAGCATTCAATGTCTTTGCTATCTGCAAAGAGTGCAGTAGCATCCTCCAAATTACAGCTCTTATTGTTTAAACAGAACACAATTTTAGAGATTGTATATGTGTGTCTGCTAATTAGTCCATGAATAAAATTTAATTAAAAATACCTTCTTAAAAGAATTAATCATGTACAGGACTCCTTTTATTTTGAACGAACTTGATAATTGACTAACTTGGATTCTTCAAATACGCCTGAGTTTCAGTAATTAGTTTCAATTAAGATGCTTATGACTGTCATATACAATCGTTGTTACTGGTGAATAATAGATGAAATCAAGTCAGCAGCTCACATTTTCCAAAGTACGACATCCAGGCATGATCTCTTACATCATTCTCATATCAGAGATGGTGCAAGTGTTCATTATCCTCTCTCACCACATCATTTGGATTCTGTGCCTTTCTTTTTGAAAAGAATCCTCAATGAAAGTTGCTTCACAAGAATTCATATAATTATGAGTAAATTAATATATTTCAGTGAAGTTGCACCGGGTTTTTACCAACAGATTCTCCCTTCCTGAACTAAGCAATTTTAGTCTATTCTCATCTTTCAGAGAACTAAATAAACAACGAATCATTGGTGAATTTGGAAGAGCAATCTGGTATCTTTGAGCAGGTGGGTGGTAGCGCATTTACAGCTTCTCCATGGGGAATTGTTCTGGTGGAGGATTAGACCTCACATACCTTTGCCTGCAGAGTCAGGAGGATGCTGCTTGGGGAGTGCTGAGGCAGGTTACAGGAACAGATGGCTTTTCCAAGCCCGAGTCTCACCTGCTGCCAGCTACTTCTTGCTGCTCAGGGTGGTCCTTGTACAATATGTGCCATCAGGTTCTAAAAAAAGTACCTTCAAGGAACATGGTGAACACACATCCTATGGCACAACATATCACGTTACCAAGTTGTAGAAAGCATTTTTACAACTATCTGTAGAGACATTACAGACTGAGACTATAGCTCTAATATTTTAATTTCTAAGAAGATGCTTTTATCTGTAGTTTTGCTAATTTTAATCTTATTCTTTCCGTGGCTAGATTCTGATGCCCTGGCTCTGCAATCTCTCTTGCTGAATTTTGCTGTGAGAACTTCAGCCAGAAATCCACGGGACCTTGGAACAAGCCAAGAATAAAACAGTGCTCAGGAGGAGGATGTATGAAATGAATGCTTACCAATACAAGTGAATCAGAAGATTGATGGCAAGTTTTGCTAAGAATGCATCTGGAAATTTACTAAATTGAAAGTGGTATAACCCTTGAGGTTTTCCAGCAGTTTACAATGAAGATTTGACTGCATAGCTGAGAGAAAAGAATTGTTCTAACTGTCCATGCACCTTGTCTAGACTCTTTGTCACATTTCTCATGTTGCATTTTTTATTGTGTTTGCACGGCAAGGGTTTGGTAGTGGGTGGGCTACAGGGGCAACTTCTGAGAGAAACTGTAAGAAGCTTTCTCATGTCCAATAAAGCCAATTCCAGATGGCTCCAAGATGGACCCATGGCTGGCCAAGGCCGAGGCCATCAGCAATGGTGGCAGCACCTCTGGGATAAAAGAGTTAAGGGGGAAAAAACCCTGGGCAACTGCAAAAGGAGAGACCCTGCAGATCCCAAGGTCAGTGCAGAAGGAGGGGCAGGAGGTGCTTCAGGCACTGGAGTGGAGATTCCCCTGCAGCCCCTGGTGCAGCCCATGGTGAGGCAGCTGTGCCCCTGCAGCCCAGGGAGGCACATGGGGGAGCAGAGATCCACCTGCAGCCCAGGGAGGCACATGGGGGAGCAGAGATCCACCTGCAGCCCAGGGAGGCACATGGGGGAGCAGAGATCCACCTGCAGCCCAGGGAGGCACATGGGGGAGCAGAGATCCACCTGCAGCCCAGGGAGGCACATGGGGGAGCAGAGATCCACCTGCAGCCCAGGGAGGCACATGGGGGAGCAGAGATCCACCTGCAGCCCAGGGAGGCACATGGGGGAGCAGAGATCCACCTGCAGCCCAGGGAGGCACATGGGGGAGCAGAGATCCACCTGCAGCCCAGGGAGGCACATGGGGGAGCAGAGATCCACCTGCAGCCCAGGGAGGCACATGGGGGAGCAGAGATCCACCTGCAGCCCAGGGAGGCACATGGGGGAGCAGAGATCCACCTGCAGCCCAGGGAGGCACATGGGGGAGCAGAGATCCACCTGCAGCCCAGGGAGGCACATGGGGGAGCAGAGATCCACCTGCAGCCCAGGGAGGCACATGGGGGAGCAGAGATCCACCTGCAGCCCAGGGAGGCACATGGGGGAGCAGAGATCCACCTGCAGCCCAGGGAGGCACATGGGGGAGCAGAGATCCACCTGCAGCCCAGGGAGGACCCCACTCCCGAGCTGGTGGATGTCTGAAGGAGGCTGTGACTCTGTGGGAAGCCTCCGCTGGAGCAGGCTCCTGGCAGGACCTGTGGCCTCAGCCAGAGAGGAGCCCACACTGCAGCAGGTCTGCTGGCAGGACTTGTGACCCCGTGGGGGACCCACACTGGAGCAGCCTTTTCCTGAGGTACTGCACCCCATGGGAAGGATCACATTAGGGCAGTGGAAGAGTGTGAGGAGTCCTCCCCTTAGAAGGAAGGAGTGGCAGAGACATGTAATGAACTGACCACAGCCCCCATTCCCTGTCCCCTGTGTTGCTGGGGGGGACGAGGGGACAGGAGGGAGAGGAATTGTAGTGAAGCTGAACCCAGGAAAAGGGGAGGGGTGGGGAGAAGCTGTTTTAAGATTTTTTATTTCTCATTACCCTACTCTGATTTGATTGGTAATAATTTAATTTTCTGAAGTTAAGTCCAGTTTGCCCATGACAGTCACTGGTGGGGGGTCTCTCCCTGCCCTTATCTTGACCCATGAGCCTTTTCTTATATTTTCTCTCCCCTGCCCAGATGAGCTGGGCTGTGATAGAGTGGCCTTGGTGCCATCCCACCAGGCTAAACCCACCACACGTCGATATCTGTTTACTCTCTGAGAGCTGGATGCATTAGCAGATGTTCGAGGACAAAACTTTTAGGAAAATAAATAGCTTAAAAACAATGTTTTATGTTGAACTGTAACTTCATCCAGTTTCATTTCTCACTTCTGCCTGTATATAAATCAAGGATTAATTCTTATCTCATCAGACTTTAATTACAAAAAGAGAGGGTTACTAACTTTATTTTAAACACTATAGGAATTAGTAAAGATTTTCTCTAGAAATACTTAGATACTTAGACTAGATAATGTAATTATGGTCATCACTCCTTCCCTAATGACATGATTATGACTTAAGAAGCAACATTTATCAGGCTGCAAGAACTGTCCAGTTTACTTTCTGTTTTGAGAGAACAAAAATGAGTTGAACCAACAGGACACAGTAGTAATAAAAACATGAAATCTATAAAAACTAACTAATGTAGACTCCAAGCTACTCCAGGTGACACAACAATATGGTCTAAAAAATTTGGTCTTCATACACAAACCTTTGCTGTTGTCCTGCTCAGAGGGTTGTTCTTCTCTCTTGCTTTTCAGAGCACAATGAATCATCTACAGAATTAATTTTTTAACAAGAAATTGCTTGATTATTATGAATTTTACACTTTGAAAAGATAAAAGCTCTGCAGCATCAGTCTTACAGAAATGTCTTTCCCTGTATAACCCATACCTCAATACACCGAGACTCTTCTACCCTATTAACACAATTCCTACAATTTAGGACTCTGATGCTTCGTGATAGAAGATAACTGGGGCTTTGTCATTGATGTAGAATATTGTGCCAGATTCTGAAATTAAACAGTAAAGGAAAAATCCAAAGTGTCATTTTGGGTTTCTTTGGTTTTTTTGTGCTTTAGTCTGGTCAAAATATTCACACTTGCAGCTGCTGTGCTAAATGACGTATATCCTCACAGTAGATAATCTCACAGGTCAACTGAAGAGATATTTATATCACACTAATGATGCAGAAGTATACAACTATATTGCTTAGAAATCAGAAGTCATAAAGCAAGGGGCAGTGTTCTTGAAGCTCCTTTCATAATACTCATTCCTCAAAACCTCTGGTGCCACCCGGATCATTAAATTTACTATTTTTATCTTTTTAAAGTTCATCGCCATTTCAAGTATTGCTGTATGAAATGAGAGCTTGCAGGAATGGATGCTTCATTACCTCAACCCAGTTGTGCTTTTTTGAATTTGCCTTTTAGTAAGTTAGTTTGAAGGCAGAGAATGATTTTGCCCCGTAGCAATACTTCTCAACAAATTTAAGAACCCTTGTGCAGAACAGCTTTAAACATTGGCTTAAACACAATTGGCTACACTGTGCTAAGAGGTTGTGTTATGGTATTATTGGGAGTCCCAGATTTCTTCTCAGCCAACTGGATCCTTCCCGGATGAACTCCCTCCGGCTAACACTGTGAGTGCTCTTAATTGTGATGCTCCACTTAGCTGAACCTTTTTCAAGAGCTGCTCCTAACTGTGACTTTGTTTTGTACTATATAACGTTGATGATATATGACAAACATAATTTTCCTATGAAATTTCCCAACAAGAATGATAATTGCTTTCCTTTTTGTATTTCAGTACAGTAGATCAAGAGTTGTTTTGAGGAACAAACATCATAGTAATTATACCTCTGGATATATCTCTGGTGTGAGGAGGAGAAAGGAAAGGATGCTACAGGAACTGGAAATCAGGACTTACCCAGCACAAACATGAATGGAAATATTTCAGAGTTTAGGCATAGCTATTTTGGAGCTGTTTGCATCCTGGTATACAATTCCTTCTATTCTGTGTATTTAACTAAATTCTGAAATATTATCATTTGATACCAGGGCATTCAGGAATTCAAATAATCATTATTTCCCAGGAGGGAATCAAAAGGAGTGGAAGAGCTTCCATATTAAATGGTGTTGCTCTCACCTCAGGTGAGAATAGACCTTGAGTCATTGCTTGTTTCCTGTCAGGCTCCCAGAGGCTTTTCTCTGCTCTGCCCACTTGTATCATGGAGACAACAGATGAGATGCCATCTAGGATTTTCCTCACAATCAGCTTGGAATTCGGTTGGACCAGGTCTAGTAGTGGGACCTGTCAGATGGACCTGAACTCGTATTCTTCACAGCATTTTAAGGAACAGCCTCATGTCATTGAGTTAAGTAATTATATTTATGGGGAATTATTGATGAATCAGTGGAATTAATGAACTTCTGAGAAGAAATTCAGCTGGAGTTGAACTGAATGAGCTAGTTTAGCCTGGAATTTAATTAGCTTGGCTTGGCTATTCTCTGAAAGAACAAGCAGTTCCTATTGAACCATTCAGGTCTCTTGGGCAAATATGTAATAAAGTATTTTTCCAATACAGTTCATTACTTAGCTGAGGAATTAGAATGAAGAAAACAAATTAGTAAAAAGTTACATCCCTTAAAAAGTATTTTCTCTTTCATTACAGAAAAAAAATTTCTAATTAAAATTCATAGTATCTACTAGAGTTCATAAAAGTACATAATTTAAATATGCTAATACTGGGCTATATTAAAATTAAAATGTATTTAAAATTATATTATGCAATTAGTGTTTTTTAATGTGCACTGTTGTAGAGGGCTCAGTTCGTAACTGGGCAGAAACACCAATTAAGTGTAGTGGTTTTGTTCGCATCTTTTACTTTCTGTGAGATAAGGATTAGAAGAAGGGCAAAAGTAGGCTCAAAACTTTAAAGAATATAAAGAAGTTCATTACTAACAGAATTAAAAGTAAAAAGAAATAATAAGAAACTAAAGCAAACTCCCGTTTTCCTCCAATACCTCCCCCTTTTTTATCCAACTCACACAAAGGATAACAAACATGTGATTTAGGTCAGTATTGCAGTTCTTAAAAGTCTCTTCAATATTTGAGGAAAAAGAGATTTCTTCTGCTTAACATGGTTTCCAAACTGTCACCAGCAAACAGACCTGCTCAGAAACCTGCTGTTGTGAAAAACAGTTCTCTCATGAATCTTGCAGTCTTCCCACACTGCCATCATGGGCCACACATGGTGTATCTCTTTTAAGGATAAGCAAATTCCAGCCTGAAAAGCAGCGACTCTCTTCTTCACAAAATCTCTAAAAGTCTCTTACAGCTCTTAGCGACTTGGCGTGGCCACTTTTCTTTTTCTGCAGGCTGGGCATGCAATTCTCTTCCCCCCATGTCTTTTACAGAGAAATAAAACAGTTTGCGATATTACAGTCTCTTACCACGGCATGCAAGAAGCCTTTTTAACCTACACGCGACAAACACGCTGCCGCCCTCTTTTCCAGTCACCATCTTAGCTCCGTCCCACGTGACTCACTTCCTCTTCCCCTTTGACCTTGAAGCCTCCATGTTGAAGAGCTGATTTTCTTCTCCGGGCTTTACGTTGGAGAGAAAAACCTCTTTCCCTTTATGCTGCCAGCTGCTTGATGTTTTCCCAGTTCAATACAGGCTGCATTTGTTGCAGAAAGCTGTATCAGCTCCCGCCGGGTCTGCACGGGGCCATGTGGAAAGGGGTGGGGAGCCCACCAGCCCTGGACACGCAGCAGCCACCGTTGTCTCCCAGCTGCTCGCGGGTTCTGGGGGGCCCTCCTGCAGGGCCCCGGGGAGGGGAGTGGAGGGCGCGGAGGCCCCGGCCCGGCCCAGCCACCCCTCCGAGAAAAAAATGGAAACCAGAAGCCCGAATTTCCCGCGCCTGTGCTGCTTTTCTATGCAAAATTGTGAGAAGTGACTGGTCTAAAACTCTGTCCATCAACTCAGTTTCAAACCGCCACAACTGTTTACCCCAAAGATTTAACCAGCTCCAAAATATTTAAGGCAGTTTCAGCAAAACACAAATCTTCTCTGTGAAACTCCTGTGTGTCACCCCATTACCACCAGTAATGAGCACTCTGTGGCTGGTGTAGAGTAAGCTGAGTTCCTTGGGCTCGAATGTGGAGAATGAAATGCACACTACTGCTGCTGCTGAAAATGTGTCTGTGCTTTGCTGAGTCTGAATGGGTTCTTATATTGTCCTTCAGCCCTATAGCACCCAAGGACCTCCTACTACTGTTTTAAAGGACTTGACCAGCCCTCAATAGTCTTTCTTAGTCTCTCCTCCAGGGACCCACAGCCAATAGCAGGTGTTGAAAACAAAGATTTGAGATGTCAAACATGATAAATTTGGTATAAGTGGAAACACTTTAGGGAGAAACTAAGGGCCAGGGCTGAGTACATTTGGAAATAAATGGGCTCTGGTAGCCTGCAGCTTGTGGGCAGCAAGGCAGGGAAATGAAGATGTTGGAGGAAAGGGGAAGAGGGGAAAAGAGAAAGGCTGACAGCAGACAGTCTGCTTAATTGGCTTTATATTTACAGGACAGTGAATATTACCAGAGCTGTACAATACGAACATACCGGGGAAAAAATAATCTAAAAAATCAACCAGAGAATCTTCCAAATGCTGAAAAAAAAAAAGGGTGGGAAAGATTTCACTGTAAAGGGAAATTTAAACGTATTTCTTTATGTGTAGGCTTGAACATAGTATTACTGCTGTATTTTTTTCTGTTTTCTACAAAATTGGTGCAATTAGAAGCAGTGTATAATACTGGACACAAATCATACATCCTAGTATGGAGAAAGATCCATTGATACAAAACCTCCAGCTTGGGGGTTCAATACTGTGCAATAGCCCTCTTTCTCAGTCACATGCCAGTGGTTCTGAACCACGGGATATTTCTTGGGATACCTGCTTTTCTGCAAGTTTTTGAGGATTTCACCAACAGCTGCAGATGGATCACACCCCCAGCATGCCCAGCACCCCCAGAACTATGGTGTGGCAGCAGCAGCCACAGTGCAGCTTCAGGCTGTGCAGAAACAGTCCTTGCATCAGTTGCATCTTCATTTTTCTGAGGTGTCCTTACAGCTACTGCGGCCACAGGAGCAGAGGTTCCTGCATTACCCCGGGGTCAAAGTGAATGCATACTTCTGACACTGTACTGGCAGGGAGCTTTTAGAGGAAGGTGCAGATTAGAGCAGGTGTTTTTACCTGCTTCTGATTATTTTTCCTTTTATAGGCCTGCTATAAATTAGTGGCACTTCTGTTGCCATTAATTACCCTTATTTTTTCACATTAGCAATCAATCCTTTGTCTTTGAAGCGAAGATGAATATTTGTATGGATTACCAATACTGGGAGCTGTGATCTGTACCAGAACATTCAAAACAGGATAAAAAGTATATCAAATAGCCCCTGAAGATCATTTTTGCGGGGAATTTGGAAACAATTAAAATCTCTACAAGATCAATGTTCTCTAATACTGAATTTTACATTCACAGCTAGTATCCAGAGATATAATTACTATGATGTTTGTTCCTCATAACAACTCTTGGTCTGCTGTACTGAAAACCAAAAAGGAAAGCAATTATCATTCTTGTTGGGAAATTTCATAGGAAAATTATATTTGTCATATATCATCAACCATGTACCAACTATGGTACAAAACATAGTCACAGTTAGGAGCAGCTCTTGAAAAAGGTTCAGCTTAGTGGAGCACCATGATTAAACAAATACTATGGAAAGAAAACAGGAAATTCAAACTTTTATGTTAAATGCCTAAAGTCCATGCATGGAAACTAGATTTATCTGGGTTCCCTGGGTGAGGATACACAACTGTAGAGCACAAGGATATTTAAGCCTGCAAACTGTAAATAAAAAAAGGGAGAAGTGTTTATGAAAGCTCTTCTTTCCTGCACTTCATAGCGGCTGAAGCAGTAGCCAAAAAAGTACAGAAACTGAGTTTTAGGTCTCAGATTCAAAGGACTCAAATTCATGTATTTTTATTCAGAAAAACAAAACCAGTGTCATAAATGGTCCGAGCTATAGGGCTCTAAGCTAAGCTGAAATATGAATGTTCACCATCTGTCCTGTTGAATCTGGGCCTTTACTCTGAAGGGCTGGGAGGATGCACAGAGAGCAAAGTGGGAAGTTATCCGAGTTCACAGCCATTTGGAAGGAAAAGCAGAGAGTTTTATCTATGGGAGTATAATGGGATTTGCTAATGTGATCTAGATGGAAGATGAAGTGCCTGGGGACAAAGGATCAAAGAAAACTAAGACTGTGTGTACTCAAAACTCAGTAGAAATCAAGGATGATTTAAACAACTAATTCAGAAACAAGATCAATAGTACCAAGATACTGGAAAACAACTTCCTCAATATAAAAGAATACTTATTCAATACAGGCAAAATTTTTAGCAGAGTGGCAAAACTTGTCTTCCAAACAGATCTGCTTGAAGCATGAGATATTCATTACAAATGTAATACGTGAAGTTTGCAAAAGAATTCTATAACTTTTGCAGAGCTCTGAATGGGGTATTGTAAGGAGATAAAAATGGGTGGAATTTACATGGCAAGAACCTTTTCCACAGATGTCATTTAGCCCTAGGCAGCCCAGCAACTGCCTCAGTTCTTCCCTGTTTTCATTTCACATACTCATCTGGGGATCTTAGATATCTCTTATGTTTAAGCCAAGAGAAACTAAGCAAGAAATTGCAAAATTATGAAAAAAATTCACTTAAGTATTTAATTAAACTCGAACTTCTATAAAGAATAATAAAATTTTTCAGAAGTTTTGAACTACGTTGTACTGATGCCTTCCCCCTTTTCAGTTCCTAGGTATGGTTTTTTGTGCCTTTCAATTGTTAAAGAGCCATAAATACACATCTAACATTTTTGCATATTGGAGGTTCTGTGATGTTTCCCATTGCCTGTACTACCAAAGTAACAGGAAAGAATTCCAGCTGTTTCATGGTCATAACCAAATCCCTACTACTTGTTACCCACAAATGGTGTAAATGAATAGCCACTTGGGGCTGAGCTGGACAAACGCTTGTGTGGGGGTTGTTATCGCTTGCAATAAGATCACAGAATGCCTTGTGTTGGAAGGGATTTTAAAGGTCATCCTGTTCCAGCCCCCTGCCACAGAGATGAACACCTTCCACTAGACCTGGTTGCTCAAGGCCTTATCCAACCTAGCCTTGAACACTTGCAGGGATGAAGCAGCCACAATTTCTCTGAGCAACCTGTTCCACTGCCTCACCACCCCCAGAGTAAAGAATTTCTTCCTAATATCTAATCTAAACCTGCCCTCTTTCAGTTTAAAGCCATTCCCCCTTTTCCTGTCACTACATGCTCTTGTATTAACTCCCTCTTCATGTTTCTTGTAGGCATCCTTCAGGTACTGAAGGACCACATTTGGGTCACCCCTAAGCCTTCTCTTTTCCAGGCTGAACAATTCTCCCAGCCTTTCCTCATAGGAGAGGTGCTCCATCCCTCTAATCATCTTGGCCTCCTCTGGAGTAACTCCAACAGGTCCATGTCCTTACTGTGCTGGGACCCCAGAGCTGGATGCAGCACTGCAGGTTGGGTCTCACCAGGGCAGAGCAGAGAGGCAGAATCCCCTCCCTCCCCTGCTGCCCACACTGCTTTGGTTGCAGCCCAGGACACGTTTGGCTTTCTGGGCTGCAAGGGCACATGGCTGGGTCATGTCCAGCCTCTCACCCACAGCACCCCCAAGTCCTTCTTGGCAGGGCTGTTCTGGATCTGTTAATCCCCAGTCTGTGTTGGTACTGAAGGCTGCCCCACCCTGGGTTCAGCACCTTGTTAAGCCTCATGAGATTGCCATGGGCCCACTTATTTTTGTCAGGTCCTTCTGGAAGGCATCCCGTCCTTCAGGTGTGTCAACCCCACCCCTCAGTTTGGTGTCATCAGAAGGTTCTAGGCCATCTGTCTGTATCTATGGCTAATGCATTGCCACGAGGCTGTGCTAGACCTTGCTTCAGCCTAGCTCTCTCATTCATTGAGTCGGTCTGGCAGGCAGGTAAGTGCTGAGCTACACTGCTGACTGCTCCTGAGCCATCACTAGCTCTGTGAAAATGTTTTGCAGACTCAGAAGCAAGTGGGGTTGTTGCTGTGTTCCCATGCCTTGGCAGACAGCACTGAAATCCTCAAGAGAGATTCTCTTAAAACACCAGTATCGATTTTAACTCCACTTGATGTTCTCCTGAGGCAAGTGGCTTAATGCCACCCACAGCCAGACTGTTCCCATGAGCAATAACTCAAATGTATTTCCCACTTGGTGCTAGCCAGTAACAGTTCAAAGGGAGAAATCATGTTATTTGTCAAGCATTCAAAAGTAGATGATCTTCACAGATAAGAGCAGGAAAAAGAGTAAGATTCCCCAATCAAGTTGATTCTGGAGGGATACAAGTCTCTCCTAGTCAACAGCTTCAGAAGTTGGGATATGTGCGGGGAGTCTGCTGAACCCACAGGATTTGGGTAAAGTAAACCCTCCATCGTAGTTTCTCCTCAATTTCTAAATAAAGTTTATTTCTCATGTGGTTTCTGTTGGGTGTTTTATTAGTCCCAGTTGCATTTGGGACATAAAGAGATCCATGCTGGTTCACTGTGAAAGGGAGAGGGCTTGCTGCCTAAACAAGACAGTGGAAGTGTACCTGTTTATTTCTAAACAGTTTTAAAACTTGCTCTTTTTTTTTTTCTGAACAAAGACGAAATCTTTCATGGTTTTATACAGTCTGTGAGTATCATTAAAGCTGTGTTCTATACTTAGTGAAACAGGCCAAACAAGGTCTCTTCATATATCTTATGCTGTTATCTTTTTGCTAGAATGATAATCACAGGTGTCTTTTTTTCCTACCTTTTTTTCCAAATCTGTTGTTCACACATTTCTGTTGTACTTCACACTGGCATACGGCTTGGCAGCCACTCAGCTGTTGCTGGAGTTGTTCTTATGTGGTTTTGGCTATCATACCCAACCTCCCAAGATGCCTTTTAAATTGATTTCATTTTATTATTGAAAATTAATTTCAACATTATAGGCACAACCTTTACAACCATTTGCTCACGTTTGCCAAAATGCTTTCATGGCCTGAAGTAGGGCATCATAATTATGTATACTTGACACAGTTCCATCTTCTGTTTTTACAATTTACCTTTTTCCTCTGATTCCAGTCCTTATGCAAATAATATAAAAGGATGTTAGCATGCATAAATAAACTGCTGTTTATATTTTTTATATGTATGTATGTCATAATTTATTAAAACTTCTATTAAAAAAAATACTATGTATATTTGCCCCCCAGTTGCACAGAAAGTTGTCACTTTTAGAGGATTTTATATAGTATGGTAGGATTCAAGAAACATGGATTCAGTTTCTAACTATCATCAGGTTTCTGCACAATCTTTTTAATTTTGCTCCCTGATTCAGTTTTCTGGCTGTAAGGGGAAGATCACATTATCCACTTTGCTTGTGTACCTTGGTCATTTTCTTGGCTTTTTGGGGGAACAATCAGCTGACGTACACATGAAGTGCACATCACCGTGGGTTATGCCTTTGTTTCAATCAACAAATCTCTGTGCAGTCACTGAACTGAGGAGCAAAGGAGCAGGATAGAGTTTACAGGTGTGTCCACTGGAAGCACATGTATCATATTTGGCTTTTTGAAATCAGAAAATGCTGTTGTTTTGCTTTCTGACTGTTTCTTGCTGGAAGCTTTCAAAAAAAAAAAAAGTGTGTGATTTACATAAGTATTGAATTATTTATAATTAAATTGAAACATTAGTTTGAGACTGATGAAACATAACTAATTTATTTATTTTGAATGGAAATTAATCATTAATTGACGGATAAATGTAATACATTATTTATACCCAATCTTCATTGATGCAGCCTGGCTAAATTATATGAGCACATAGAGATGACTAAACAACCTTTTTCAAAGGGAAATGGGAAACTCATGGTCTTTGAACTTTAATATCTGCAGCTTTTGCAGTCTTTGCTGTAAATAAGGAGTTAGAGCTCAAAGGAACAAAAGTTCCTTTGTTTATTCAGCCCAAACTTCTGCTTTAAGCACCTGTGCAGAACATTTAAACCCTACTGTAGTCTTTAAAACCCATTTACAGTGGCTTCCTGTTCTTGTCAGTGTCAAAAAACTGCATGAAACTTGACCTAAAACCTCAGCAGTTTCTCAGACCAGGCCATTTGCTCTCAGACCCTGAGATCAGCTCAGCTGGTCAGAGCAGGGTGCTAATAATGCCAAGGTCATGGGCCCTTCACTTGAGTGTTGCACTTGGTGACCCTTGTGGGTCCCTTCTAACTCAGAATATTTTGTGATTCCACCTGTAGGGCTCTGTGTGATAGGGATCTTCAGCCCCCAGCTGGCAAATCAGCCAACCATACTGGTTGAAATAAGACTGAAGATTTTTTGGGTATGTGTCATTGGAAGTAGAAGGGCTGAGGGGATGGGGCTTTGGATTTGGGAAGCTGATTTTTATATCTCTGTGCTTGGACTTGAATTTTATTTTATAAGCTCCTGCAACTGCACTGGCTTTACAGTGTCTGTCTTCCTACATTCATAAGAAGGGTCTGGTTTAACTCAGGCAACTAACTCCAGGAGAAGATCAGTGGTTACAGTACTCTTCCTCGGCCTACCATTCCTGCCTGACAGAAATTAAAGCCTAGAAAATACATGAGAAAACCAGCCCAGTTCTCTTTGGCAACAAATCTTCAGGAGAGCTTTAAAAGTGCACTCATTTTGTATTTCTCACACTGTGTAAGGGAGACTATAAATGAAACCTGCTGGGCTACCCTTCTCTACTGAGCATCTAATGAAATCCTTCAACATTAATGATAATACAGAGGACTCCAGAGGTTACCTCCAAAGATAGATTTCAAGTGGTTCACCTTCCTGACTTTCACATAAGCAGGGAGTCTGATCCCCATCCATGCCTGACTTGAAAGCCCAAGGCTTTAAAGCTGTCCCTTGCTCTAAGCTGTACTTGCTGTTCCATCATCAGCAGAGAGAAACATCAAACCCTTGCACTTGGGTTGTCTTCATCTCCTGACCTCTGAGGTTTCTGCTGCTGTCTAAAAATATTTCCAAAGTTGGCATGTTGAACCCCCTTCTCAATTCATACTCTGGTACAAAGTTTTTTGGAAGAGCTTGCATCTGAGAATGCATCTGTGAACATCAGAGTGATGCCCAGCTGTATGACCTGAACCCTGACTTCACAGCATCATCAGGGTCGCAGCTGTCTCACAGGTAGGGCTGGGACTAGAGTAAAGCCCCAGTTAAGCACACCCACACTTTAACTGCTGTGTCCAGAAAGCTCTGCCAAGCCCCTGCTCCTCATGATGCAGTGGAAATGCAAACTTGTTACTTTCTTCTGCTTTCTCTTCCCACAATAATAAGGCAGAATCACTCTTTCTGGGATGCCCATTCAGCATTAGGCACAGGTAATTTTTTTTCCTAACAGTCATCTTAAAAAGTAGATTTAAGCACACATGTATGCAGGTACAAGGCATTATTAAACATTTCATTATGCCTTTGTAAAACATTATTTTGAATCTTTATTACCATCTAGGATGTATTTTATTTATATCTATAAATCTCTGCCAAGACCACGGGTTAGAAACCACTTGCTTTTTGGAAGGAGTCTGGTCCCTGGCCATCTGGACAACTTGCCACATAGCAAGATTAAAGGCATCTGGGAATGGAACAGAAATGAAGAGTAATTCCTCACGACTGATTCCCTTTGGTGGCACAACAGGCATCAATGCAGCGACTTTCAAGTGCTAAAATAAAGACACAAGTGTGAGGCACATTTAAGCCAGGCATCTGATGAGTGATGGGGGATTGTGAGTCGTGATTTATTCACTAATGACATTTACATAATATACTGGACCTTCTCCCACTTGCAGTATTTGTTGAAAAGTGGTTTATCAGCTGGCAGTTCATTTAAGGAAGAAGACGACCTCATGAGAAGTTAATGATATTACCATGTTTTACATCAATTCAATGTGCTGCAAAAAACCACCAAACCCAGGGACAGCAAAAAAACCAGTAGTGGCAGCACTGCAGCTCTTCTACACCTCGATCCCACAGGACATTGCTGGAAATTGTTCCTCACAAACATAACAAAATGGGAGTGTTATTGAGAGCACCAAAGCTCACAAGCATCTATGGCCAATGTGGGTGTTTAACACACGCAACACAGCACCCCAAGCAGACCTGCTGCTGCTTAACTTCCTATTCAGAGTGGGAAAAGCTGATTTTCTGTCAGGAGTCTGAAAACGTGAGGTCAGAGCAGAGGAAAGCATGGAAAGGTGAGCAAGAACATTTGAAAATATCTAGAAAATTGAAAGTATTTTTAAAGAAGGTTAAAGAAAAGTAAAATACCATAAAGGAAAATTCACTAAATATCCAGAAAATTTTAAAAAGCAAAGTGATTTTTTGTAATAGTATGTCTAGAGATTTTATCTTTGAGACAGAACTAGGAGCTAATATTATGCTGAACATGTGCAAATATCAGCATCAGCTTAACTCCAGTATTAGATCTGTCATAATGTCTCAAGAAGAAAAAAGGAATTCTTTCAGCTTTTAGATGGTTGAGTATTTTGGTGTTTAAGAAATAAAGTCCAGTCTGCTCCTTAGCTTTGCCTGCCAAATGGTCATAAAGACTTCACATTTTAAGCCATATTATATATTCACTTCTTCTATCATGTTAATGATATTAATTACTTTTTTTGTATATTAATTATATTATTCTCTTGTATTTCTAAAATTATTGTTATTCTATTTTTTTTTCTTTCTATACTTAGGATAAAAACTCTTCCCCCCTATCCCCCAAATCTTAACTTACCTTTTACACAGGTGCATATGCTACATTTCATGTAAAACCAAGCATATGACTCTGTTCTCTCACTGAAAGCTGAATTCTCATGCAGTATGTACTGAGTGTGAGATTGAGGAAGACAAGGCTGAAAAATATAAGAAGAATATGTGAGCATGATAAAATGTATGAAGCACCTATAGACTATACCAGAGCTTGTTTTAAAGGTTGACTTCCTATTGCCCAGGTAAAATTGGTATTTAAAATAGCCAGAAACACAACACTTTTTGACTTTGAACAAATACCTTATTTTTAGGCATTTTTAACATGTAATGGAAATTCTAGAAAGTTCTGATTTTGAAAATAATCTGTTTCATTACTTGAATAGAGGTGATCATGAATAGAGGTGATCTTATTGAGAAAGTATTTGTTTCCAGACAGGAAATTATAATGTTAACTTTGGGTTATTTTTTCAGATGTACAAACCCACACTCTAAGTCTGCTTCAATCCCACATCATCTGCAAGTGGGACTGACAAGATAATTCTTTTTGGTTAGGTATTTAACTTCAAAGGATCTAGAATTAGAAGAATTGAGTCCTTTACAAAGTATTTTGATGCTGTGAGATGAATCAGGAATGTTGAAATACATCCATTGAAAGCATCAGAAAACTTACTATAGGTCTAAAAAAACTTTTATCTTTGTTAAACACATTTCCAGTCTAAAATTCTTCTACTGATTTAATTTATTTTTATTGGTCTCTTTTAAAACCCATAACCACTGTACACCTTCAGTTAAGACAGTGTAGAAGCATTATTTTTCTTCTTATATTTTGATTACGCAATTAGATATTTAAGGAAATTTCTCTCCAGCCATTCCTTTAGGAATGAAGACCTGATCAATATTGACCTTTTAAAATTTTGCCTTTCATTTTGAAACATTGTAATAAGTGAATTCAAAGTGAAGTCTAATAATTTGCCAACAGTGAAATCAAGTAAGTAGAATTCTAGTCCCTGAAAATAACTTACAGTGGTTTTTTTGCATGTTAAAATTAATTTCATATTTTAGAAGTGTCCCTCTCTTCTCTTTTTCTGGGGCAAAAGACTGCACATCAAGAGAAGTTTCTTTTAGTGGTATAAATGACCTTGAGCATATAGGAGGTTCTATGAATGGAGTCTTACAAAATAAGAAAACAGAGAACAATTATTGTGAGGGTTTTTTCTTTGTTTGTTTTTGGTTTGGGTTATTTTTTAAGTAAAAACTTACAGGTAAGAGTGCTCTACACTTTAGGACCTATCATGGTCCTCAAGAGATCTTCCAGTCCAACCTCCATGGTAGAAGAATACTGAGGATATTTTCACTAAATATTTATCAAAACTCTACTTAAAATTACCCATGATAATATTCTATAACCTGACTCAATAATCTGTTCTACATCTTAATTATGCTTATCACTATAGTAAATAGAGAGTGGTATTCAGACTTTCTTGTTGAATAAAGGGAAAGAATATTTGTTCATGGTAGCAATCTACTTGTATTTGGGGACTGAGATCTTATTGGATAAAATGGGTATTGGATATATAGAAAAAATCTTTCATTCCGTTCAGACTAATGAGCTGCCTGAGTCCATAACAAAATACAGTGCAGACCTATTAATATAATAAAATAAAGTGCAGCTCCATTGACCTGAAATTTGTTTAGGAAGCTGAGGAGTGGAAGACCCACTGCTGAGAAACATCATGAAGGTAAAAGTATGATGTTTTATACAATTTTTTCAGCAGCAAATTAATGCAAGCTCAATTTTACGGTTCTATTAGAACCGAGATGAAATGACAGAAAAAACCCTGCCTGTATTGGAAATCTCTCTTCTACAACTTCATCTACATTAAAATATCCAGGAAAATTTTTATTAAAAATCAGTTTTTGAAAAAATTCAATCAGCTCTAACCATCTGTTGTCTTACTGGAAATTCTGTGTGCAGCTTGCAGTTATCTGTATTTAAATATGGTGATTCAAATCACTTAACTCTTTAAACCATCAGCAATTCTGTATAATGATTTACTTCTGCAAAAACAAATAAAGCTGTAGGCTGAGCACTCTGCACATCTCCTTCACTTGGTTTTCTCTGCCCAGGGAGGCAAGTGACATGAGCAGTTTGCCCTCATGACAAAGGGGATGGATTTTTCCAGCTTGTTAGAGGCTGTCCTCCAGCACGATTGCTCACGCTGCATTGCTGACACCACATTCTCAGCACTCACAACAATCATAGATGGTGTTTAAAAAACCATAGATTTAACAATAATATCTGTGTTTTCTTGGGTTTGAGTTGAGATCATTCATTTGCTCTGCCTGTACAAGACTTTTTGATTAACACTCAGTGCTCAGTTACTTGAAGCCAATTTTGGAAATGAACACTCAGATGTCGCCTGAGATCTCCCGATAGGGATCCAGGAGCTGGTGCTGTGAGAAACCCAGCACGCACAGTGACATGCACAGGAGTCTTGGAAATGGTAACACCATGTGCAGTGTGTTTTCCAGGGTTTTCCAATCTGATTTGTGGGTAGAATATTCTGGTCTAACACTTCTCAGCTTGTTCCCTGATAGACAGCCTACTATTTCCTTCCATCCCAATTATAGCCCCACACATCACCCCAAGTAATCTCCCCAGTTAGCAACAACTTAACGTTTTACATCTCTCCCTTTCAACTTCAGAGTCCATTCAGCTCTCTGCCTGGAATGACTAAGATATCTAAGTCTCCCACAGGTTCCACATTTTGAATGGAAAATGAATTATGAATATAAAACCTCAAGGCAGCCTTGAATATCTTGTGTGCTACTGGTGCTTTTTGGCTTTACCACTCTGCTCACCCCCACTGAACCCTCTCTGTTCCCAGGGAATCTTAGAGAAAAGAGTGGTTGTAGCATCCATGCCTACTGGAGAATGAAAAAGGTGCAGTATGGATAATTTGCGTGAATGCATGACACAGCTTTTCCAAAGAAAAGCTGTCCTCCCAAGTGATGGAGCTCTGTTGTGTTGGTCAGAAATGAGAACATGATAGAGCCAGGAAAAAAGGGTCCATTATTATTCCTCTCGAGAATTTTTACCACTATCCATTTAAGCATCTCGATTTTTTTTTTTTTTTTTAATCTGGCATTGGCAGACGTTAGAGAGCATCTGGCAATGCTTTATATCTCTTCAGAGGAAAATTCTTGCTTGAGGCTTGGGATTTTTTTGCTTGAGATTTAAAAAAAAAGTCTTCTATTTGTCAGAGAAGAAATGCATTTTTGAGCAGAAAGGTTATGTAGATTATCCCGTAGCTATAAACTTGAGACTTCTGCTGAATCTCCTGAAATATGGAGTTTGGCCAGAGGGGAATTTACGTGGATCCATGTGTACGGGAAGCACGCAAAGCTCACAGAATACAGCCCAAGCCATTCGCCTCCATTCATTCTCTTCCTAGGAAATAAAAATCTCAGGAATTTGATCTTAATTTATGGGAGTAAGTAAGATATCTACTTCTTCCTCCCTACAATTACTGGCCATGTCTTTATCCCTGCAACTTTTTTCTTATCTACCTGAGAACTCTTTTTATACCTACTTCAGAAAGAGCTGGCATCTCTCTGTCTCCATTTTGGCACTGCAGAACCCTAGATCCCAAACTACCCCTCCAATAGAATTTGGGGAACTCCTGAAAAGCTTAAAAAATTGACTTGCAACAGTTCCACTCCCACAGGCCCACCCCCCACCTGACACAGTGGGGCCGGGCTGATTCCTTCAAGCACAGCCCACGGCAGCGTGGTGGCTGTTCAAGCAGCAAGTAGGGATTGACCAGTGTTGCGGTGCACAGCTGCATCGCACGCACGTTGGGGCGAGTTCCCACAGCCCTTTGCAGTCCAGATTTACATTGTGTGAGTTTATTGGTTTGTGTATTCCCCTCCTAGTTTTATGTATAAGCCGATGTTTATGTATTTCCCCTGTTCCATATGCATTATGTTCCAGAATGTTCTCCCTTCCCCAATACCCCATTGGTTGTTTCTGTAAATCCCTCCTCTAAGTTATCCCCATTGGTTGTTCCCCTGTTGACTCCTCCCATGTTCCCTTTCCCTATTGGTTGTTCCCCTTTCCTCCGCCCACTTTCCCCCCTGTATAAGAACCCTGGATCCCTCCCCTTTCCTTGGTGTCCTGACCCTGGACCTTTCTGGGAATTTGCCCTTGGAACCCGTGCAGCAGACCCTTCCCTCGTCCTTTGCCTTCGCCTTTTGCCACCAGGAAGGAGATCCCTGTTAGGCACCAGCGGAAGGTCTGTGAGCTGGCAGCAGCCTGGCCGACAGTGCCAGGGACATCTCCAGCGGGACGCTGGTCGGGCAAGGGCAACCCTGACCGTGTCGCAGACCAGGACTGCAGGGTGAGCACTTTGCACACATTCCAAAACACTGGAATTCCTTGGCAAAACATCCAAGCCATGTCTTGGTCTAGTTAAATGGCTTTGTGAATGCTTTCTTCTTGTACTTCACCAGAAATGTTTCCTGCTGTACAACATACATTATCTACAGTACTACAGTGCAGATAAATGAGCTGCTAGTTCTCCAGCTCTCTAGTGGTTGAAAAAGAAACATAGAAAGTAGTTTCCTTCTAATACAGAAAAAGGAGTTGCAGGAAAATGGTAAAATATTTGGAGATTCTTTCCCTGCTTTGCTATGGATCTTCCTAGAACCTATTAGCTGTCCTCAATCCTAATTTCTTTCAGTGTTTATGGGGAATTAGGAGTTTATTGGGAAAATCCCCAGATGACGTTAGAAGTAAATGTATCTTGGCTCCTCTAGTGCTGTTTAATTTCTGCTATTTTAAAGTTTCTCCTTTATTTATTTTACAAGGGAAATGAAAGACAGTTCTGTTACACCTGCATTTGATACAGAGATTAAGGATTAGTGAAAGGAAGAGTTAAATCAGTCACACTCTTTTTATGCCACTTCACTGAATCATCTAATTTATTCCTAATTCTTACATGCCTGGTAAAATAATCCTTCTGAAGTACCTCACTTTCTTGGGTAGGAAGAGAAAGTCTCTTCAGGGCCAGCTCAACTTAGGCAGGAGATTTTGCTCTATTACAAAAGAACAACTTCTCTTCATGGTCTACCAGGGTAAAATGATTTTAAGGAGTTTGTTAAGGAAATATCTGACCCTGATAGGGGCAGAGGGAATCTCTGCTCCTGTATTTCTCTGTGAAACTTTCAAAAGGAATCCTCACTGGGAATGGATCTTCCATAATAAACTGTGGGTAAGCAGAACAAAAGAGAAAGTAAATTATTTCCCAGATGAGAGGAAGAATACTACCTCAGGACTTTACAGAAGAAAACCATGAAAAATTGAGATTCTTATATGGCATTATGAAAAATTTCTTATGAATTATAAAAAATCCACATTTGTCATGAATACGTTCAATACCTATAAAATGTAAATAATTTTGACCTTAGATCTTTTGAAACTGAAGGATCCTTTTAGCCTATAACAGAAAGAATACCTTTTTTAAAGAGGCCTTGACACAGGCAAAACTAAAGATTGACAATCATAACTTCAAACCAAACACCATTGCACTGCCATTTCCTTCTATTTATCGTGATTAATCTCCTCTTTCCAGGAACATAGAAACCACCCAATCTGCTGCTAACGAGGAAAGCTGCTGGTATTTTAAATGTCAATAGCATTTCAATAACTCCTTAAAATTACTGCAGGAAAACCTGAAATCTGGACTGCTGGTGGTGCTTTCGCAAAATCCATTTGCTGAGGCTAAAGAATCCTCGATAGGATGAGGAAGCACAGAGCTGTGATAGCACTTCTGAGCATCCAGTTCTGCTGCTTGTTCCTGCTGGCACGTTGCTTGTGTTACCTGGTTTTGTGACAGTATTGGATTGTTAGCAGAGGTGATGGGAGCCCGGTCTGAGCAGGCTGGTTGCTTCTGCTCCCATTTTTTTGCTAGAAGAGCTGCATATGGCTCTGTGTGACCCCACTGATTACATCTCTTTCAGTGGTTTGGTTTTAGGTACTGGCTGTTGTCCACTGCAGTTGAATAAACACCTCTGTGGGATGTTCTTTTATGTATTCATGGCCTGCATATTCAGTCTGTTTATTCATATAGAGCTGGGTTGTAATTACTTTTGCACTTGGGATAGGAAATCTTCCACCACTATCCTTATGGCTAGTTTTAACTTGTTATGCAATCCCTTTCCTCAGGTGTCTTCTCAGTCTTTAGAAGGAGAAGTAGAAACTGAAATTCTGTTTCAAATGTAATTAAATTCAAAGAAGCAAAATGCGTCAAGACAAAAAAAAAGCTATGTTGCTCTCAAACAAAACTCTAAAATATTTAGGAAACTATCTTAAGTGACACCTGTGAACATTTATTGTACAATTGTTATACCTCATTCTTCAAACTACAACAGTATTTTATGAAATTTTGAGTATTTATTTAATTTTCCAAGACACATTTCTAGTAGCTTTAATAATAGCTGGTGATTTTTTGTTATCATATTTTTGTAGCAAAATTTTTACTTGATCCCTTACAGATTCATGGAGTTGGAAAATATAAACACCAAATATTTTGCTTCCAAATACCTGGAAAATGTTCTTAACAGAACTCAGCAGTCCTTGTTTTCTGATATGTCTACCTCTATGGCCCTCATTCTTCCTGAGGATCTCATTTTTAATCAGTTCTGGAAACCCTCTGTGTACTCATTTCAGAAAAAAACCCCAATTATTTAATTGTCAACTCATATTGTTCAATTCAGACTTTTCTAGAGAAAATTACTTCCCAGATGAAATACAGGTGCATTAATCCAGAGCCACTTCTTGAAGAATAACGTTTCCCTGAGGAAGCTGGTAGGCAAGTAAAGCTCCAAAAATTAATACAAGATGGTCTGCTTGGAATTTAAATTCCCTTTATTAATTATGGTTATTATTTATTATAAATGTGTTAAGTAGAAGTATAATAATAGATTAATTCCTCAAAATTATTATCAGATTCCTTCATATCATACCTATGGGAAGCTTTTTATTTTACATATATTAACTAGATGTGTGATATCTTTGAAAAGCAGAGGAGTGAATGTCTTTTATTTTTTTGTTACTGTATTCTTAAATTTGTATCTATCTGCTTTTCTGTGTATGATACTTTTCTGAAGGAATTTAAGAGGGAGGAAAAAATAGCAGAAAGGGAAGGATGGCAGTTAGCAATGTGGTAACTTAGTGATGAGGGCAGTTGCTGGGAGACTGTCTGTTTTCTTTAAGCAGGGATTGAGTACAGATCTCCCTTTACATCTCAGTCTGCTGCACCATATCAGTATTATGTGACGAACAGGTGTGTTCTATGGACTTGCTGAAAAAAAAAAATTAACCTGCAATAGCATTCTTGGAAATCCTGACATGTTGTGAACAGAGTTTTTTCCGTGTATCACACTGCTGTCTTCAGATTGCTTCAGTTTTTTATCTTTGGGTCTATTAGTCCTAGACACGAGCAGGACTGAAACAATGCTAAGGAGAATTTCAAGTTCAGCTAGGTTATACCTGGTGAATTTAAATTCTCTCTAGATTATTCAAGAACTGACCAAGAGTTTTCTGGATCATGACTGGACAGAAGTAGCCAAACTTTGTCTTACACTCTCTTATGACAGCTGAACATTTCCTCCCCTCCCCACGTCCAACCATTATGTTAATGAAACATGTAGCACCAAATCCCTAAATTTAGATGATGTTAAGGCGGAAACTGAAGCTGCCTGTATGGTCCAGAGAGGCCACTGGAAGGCACATCAAGCTGCCTAAATTTGACAGTAGTTAGGTCACTAATTTGGGTGCCCTAATTCCTGTGTGGAAGCACACACTTCTCTCTGCTGACTGTAGAGGGAACCTGGGCACCAAAGGTAGGTGCTTGCAGAGGTGGTGTCACTATTCTCCATTGTCTGCAAGCTTTTCATACAAGAATGGCAGTTAAAACCTATGGTGTTTGTTCATCTCCTGGCTTATTCTAAAGTCTGCAGCAATTAGATCTGCCCTGTACCTTTCCCTCTCAATTTACTTTGGAAGTAGAATTTGCATTGCACACAAACCTTGCTCACACATGGGCTCATCATTTCTAACATTTAACAAGTAACATTTGTCTTTGAAGTTAATGATTAGGTTTATGTTTTAATACTATTTGTATACCTTCTTTGTGTGCAAGGTTGTTAGGAATGTTTAGCCCTTTCTACAAGTAGTACTAGAAAACTTATTTTTCTTAACTTATATTTCTAGTACATGTATACAGACTAAAACTGTGCAAAACTAAAAAAAAAAAGAAATTAAAAAAAATTCATAAAATTGAAAAAGATTGACCTAATATTCTTTATTTAGTGTTACAGCTACAAAACCTTTCATTGTATGTATATGTCATTAATATGACTATGGTGAAGAAGCAGAGAAACAGCAATTTTTCCCTTTACCACTAAATAGGGGATTTATTTATTGGCTGCATGAGAATGTGGATTTGCCAGGATTTTTTATATTGATTTTTTTTTAAAATTTACACGTATTCCTTCCTATTTTGCTCTTTTCTTTATGTACACAATGCTTCATGGAAATGGGTAAATCTGTTTCATTGCCCCAGACTTCGTTCGATTCCTGCCTTTAGGACAGCTCTTCCCAGCTTCTTTTCTTTGGCTCCAGTAGTATTTTCCAGGTCAAAGTTAGCTTGCTTGGCTCATTCCTTGAGCCAGCCAGAGTCTGTGAAACATCAGTAGTGTTCCACTGAGCTGGAGTTAACAAACCCCACGTCTCAGCAGGATTTATTTGGTCTGAGGAGTTTTGCTCCCCACTAATGCAGCCGCAGTCTCTCATGAGTCAGCAGGAGGAAACCAGAAAAAGAATAAGCCTGTGAACCTTAAGACACTTTGGCTGAATCTTGTGCAGCAACATGTGAGGTGATGTAGTGTCTTTGCCCTGTAATCAGCTGCATGAAGAGAGACAAAAAACCATCCAGACACAGTCCTGAGCAACTGGCTGTAGGTGGCCCTGCTTGAATGGAGAGGTTGGGTGCAGTGACCTTCAAAAGTCCCTTCCAACCTCAACCATTCTGTGATTCTGTGAATTTCATGCCACTGCATTTATGGCTTTCATAGAAGGAAAATCTGTTTTCTTGATAGGTCAAGTGTAATAGTAACAAAAAAAGTGGCTTAATTATTTTCTCAGGAAATTATTTATGCCTGATGCCTGTATCTTGACCTTTGCTTTGAGCTACAGCAGTTTGTGCCTGGGGCAAAAGGAAATTTACATTTAGCATCAGGAATAACAGCCTCAAATAAAATGGAGAAATAAGTTTTAATAATACTTCAAATAATTAGGATCATGCACTTGTTTGTCTTTGCTGCTATTAGTTCTTTCATAATTGCTAAAGAGCCATCTGAGAAACCTCCAGGTTCCCAGTTATCTCTAGATAACTGATGGAACACAGAATGATTTGAATAAAGTCTGTCATACCCAATTAATTGGACATGGCTAATTTACAATGTAACACAACAGAAAAACATTTGAAGGCGCTGCCAGATATTTACCTAAAAGAGACACTTTACACAAAACTTCTTGGAGAGATGAGAATTTGGCCTTCCTCTCACACTATCTTGCCAATCTGCTTGTTTCAAAGCACGGTTCTAAATGGACCTGGATGTAACACCTTTGATGTGTAGAGCAAAAAACTGTCTCAGCCCCCAAGAACATGCATGGGTCTTTTGAATTTTAGGTGGCCATACAGAATGGTTTCATGAAGGGCAGGTGAAACCTTCCAGATTCAAAAGGGGTAAGAAAGACTTGTGCCACTTTTCTGCAGATTCAAGAGAGCAGCTGATGGAGAAGGAGCAAAGAAATGAGAAATCTATCCAGGGAAGTGGAGGGGTTGAAGGAGCAGTGACCTGCAATGGGTTTGACTGGTGCATTGTTGTCTTTCTGCCACATGCTTGCAGAACACTTTGGATGAGATTCAGCTGCAGATTCAGACAGTTAAATGCAGTGGTTGAGATCACAGAATCAAAGAATATGTCGAGTTGGAAGGGACCCGCAAGGATCATCAAGTCCAGCTCCTGGCCCTGCACAGCACCATCCGCAAGAGTCACACCCTGTGCCTGAATTCTAATTTCTAATATTCAACTTAAACCTCTCCTGACACAACTTCAGCCCATTCCCTTGGCCCCTGTCACTGTTTCACACATAAACTTCTCATTCATCTGCAGTGGCAGATGAATTTAATCTTTACTGGGTCTCCAGACTGCACCAGTGTACTCACAGATATTTACATTCAGCTCCAAACTTGGAACTGAGCTCTTGCCCCTTGTCTCTGGGGTGCAGGTGTCCCCAGTGCTGTGAGAGGACAGCTGTGTTCTGCTGGCTGCTGAGGACTGTCCTTACGCATCAGGCATCTCTTGGTCATTTCTGCAGCAGCTACATGTGTTACCTGACACGGGGAGCACAGTGCTCTCTGCAGGAGTCGATAGCAGCATCCTGTGATAGAGCTGACTGTCACAGCTTCTCCGTTTCTGTCAATCTTATCTGTCTGAAATGAAGCAGGAGTTGAGGATGGACTAAGGCATATAGACCAGTAATGACCAAGACCATGCAGAAGTGACTTTGGGATTAAAATGTGTGAAAAAACACATAAATTAATTCAGCACTTTATATCCAATTCTTGAGAGGCTTCATGACCTCACTATGAACTCATTCAGTACAATAGTTTTATTTATTTTGTTTTCTAAAACAGAGTGAAAGCCACTTTACTTATTGCAGCAAGGAAGAAATCTAATACAACTTTGATTTCTTCATCTCCTTCCTTTGGGCTGCTAGCTGTGGCACTACCCAGGAAGGGAGGGTCCATGAGAGTTGCTGCTCCCTGTTTGAGGTCAGGACTGGAGGAAGGCACTTGTCCCATTGACATGTTTGTTCCTTGGCAAGTTTCTTTATGCTAGTATCTTGAACCTCACTTGGTGCCACATATTGGGACAGCTCTTAAACAGGTTGCTATTAAATGATGGAGGATTATTTATTTGGCAGGTTTTTTTAAATGAGCGCCATGTAATAGCCCATTAATTCTTCCACTCTCTTCTGTGTATGATCATAGTATGAAGAGTTAATATTTTAGTTGTCCCAAATCTTTTCCCACAGAGCCAATAAAATTTTTTTCTTTAGATTCAGTAACAACGGAAGGAGACCTACATCTCACAAGTGCGCTTCGAATTTTGATGTCTGTGAGCAAAGTCACATTACAGGTTTATAGCCTGAATATGAAGATGAGTTCATCTAAAACTGAGAGGAGTATTTTTCTGTATGTTATAAAATGTTTGAGTGTGTGGACAGCATATGTTTCAATATGTGGTTAATTGGGTAGAAAAAATGCCAAATAGCAAACAATCATAGCTTGTTGCAGTTTTCACTCACTGTGCCTAGATGATGCCCAAACTGATACACAACTCTGTACAAGCAGAGGCTGGAAATTCATCACAATGCCAAAGAGCTCATATCTACCAGCCTTTGGGGCAGTTTCTGCAAGGAGAGCTGAATAGTGAACTCATTTCATCTTTAGGGAAAGCTGAGGACAATCTGCATGAGAGCTGTTTAAGAAAATCCTTCATTTTTTCCTTGTGCCCCAGTTTCTCATTAAAGCTTTTGCAGGGAGGGAATCTCCTTTTCCTGTCCTCACAGATTAAATATTTACTTTGTCAAGTGTTGCTATGCTGCTTCAGGGAGGTTGTAGTTGTCACTGTTGACCTCTTCAGGAGCTGATTCTGGGTGCAGTAACTTGTGCCATGACCAGCCCTGGTGCTGTACAGAAAGGGCACAGGCTGGCAGCTTCACCACCCCTGCCTGGACAGGGCCTGAGCTAAACTGAGCAGAAGTATCACTCCAGCAATAACCTAATTCAATTTTCATCTCATTTTTAGTTTGTAGAATAAAAAAAAATATTGTGTTTTTTTTCTTCTAAAAGAGATTATTTGGAAAAGACCTGTAATTTGGTGGAAAATTTTCAACAGTCTTTGCACAAACTCTCATGACATCAGATCTGAATTATTTCCAGTGCTATCTTTGTAGAGCCTTCTGAGCAACCAGATTAACTAAATTGCTGTATTTTTAGGTGCATAATAGCAGGTTACTGTGATTCAAAATCTCTGTGAATTATGTGAGTAAGGATAACGCAAGTTAATCCTGAAACTCCATCTCATAGCCCACCTGTTTCTGGTCTTTCACAGACTATAACCTTTTCCTCTGAAGTCCTTGTTCTTTGGGAGCATTTTGTACAAAGTTTGACCTGACTGCATCTCTAACTAATCCTGCCTTGTCTCAGGTGCTGACTTTTTGCTGATCTGATGATATGAACCAGGTGAGGACTAATATTCCATTCTTAGTATTTTTTAAAAAGTATACATTAGGTAGTGCAGGTTGTACACAGAATGACATAACAGCATTGGTGTCTATCAATGGAACAAAACTGATGGTGTAATGAAAAATTAAAAATTGAATCAATACAACAGTGTTTATTCTTGTTTTTATTGCCTTTTATGTAAAAAGTATTACTAAACATATTACGGAATTAAAATATCAAAGGAAGAACACAACGTAAGAGAAATGAAGATGTAAAGAAGAGGGAAAGACAGTTTTTTAAAAGAGAAGAGAGCTAACAAATCAATGAACCTGTGGGATAATGGAAGGTACCTCCAAATGTCAGGAGCTGCACTGACCTGTTTGAATGATGAATTGCAGCACAGAGTACATTATGACACAGGGCATGTAACAATATGCTAGTGCAGGAAAGGTTGCAGAAATGTCACCTGTCAACAACTCACACTACACACCTTTATTACTGGAGTCACCCAGCATCCTGACCTTTTTGCATGCAAAGTTAGCCACTGTGATGAGAACACACACTTAACATATGTGTTCTGGTTAATATTCACCTCTGAAAACATTATTTTAACATCACAAATACAGTGACAAAATTACACAACAAATGATCACAAAGTGTCTGAGCAAATTTAGGGAGTGTGATATGGCAGTAAAAATCATGGTTTTGTTCATGTGCTCTTCAAAATCCAAGAAAACTATCAGTTAGGCATTAGGTTCCACTGACAGCATTTAAAATTTTTTTTAAATAACGTTTTGATAGTGTTAGCATTGCATGGCATTTCAAGCTGGAAGCATTTCACCTGAGTGAAGCTGAAGCTTGTTCCAGTGTGACCCAGCCTGAGGAGAGGGGACAGGTGACCCCCTGCCCTACCCAGGTTACCTTAGGGCAGGTAACACGTGGTGCACACAGATCCAGGAACCCATTTTTACAGCCAAGCCATTGTTGA